>JAFEMH010003498.1:45000-262097 GCA_022495995.1 Adenophora triphylla var. japonica
AATCCACCTTCCCATTAACTGCCATTGGCGTTAAGCATCCATTGGTTTCAATTCTTCTATTTGGTTTCAATTTTCTGCTTATTTTTTATTTATGTTTTGTTTCTGATGACTAGCAGATGGGCTATAAAGTTCAGAACCTACTTAACTAGTTTTTCGTGGTTTATCCTTTTATTTGTGCTTTGTATGATTCGTGAAAAAGGAAGATTATGACCAAAGACCCTTTACAAAATAAGGATGGGCAGAGCAGAATGAATATACATTTTACCAGCGCTAGCGAGTTCTGAACCTGATTGTACAAGTATAATGAGGAGTGTCATCTTATATGCAACGAATTGGAAATCTCACCAAATATGTTTTGAAGCCCTTAAACTCTCTGTACATCAACTCTCTACGACTACGATGAGAGTGAGATTTGTTTCCCATTGGTATCATCAATCTATCATCTGTAAACTTTCCGAATGTACCCAAAAAAGAAAATCACCTGTGATTGTGAAACCCGCTATTCATATTCACAATTAACCTAAATCAGAAATGGTGGTCCAGCTAGTGAACACACAGTCAATTGAACATCTCGAGTACTGCCTTTATGCCTTGATCCCAATAAGCTTAAGCTGCCAAAAGATTAATTTGATGTTGGACAATATTATCAAACGCTCAGAAACAGACATTAAAAAGCTTGTGATGTAAATAGTAACACTATCAATGTTGTTGTGAGGATGCTTCCAGTAGAATCCTTGCAGAATAACTGGAAGGATGTGTTAACGATACTTCCTCACAGACTCCTTCTTCTACATAGATTGCATTACAAGTTATTGTTTCCTAAACCAACTCTAGTCATTGTTTCCTAAACCAACTTTAGCTGTAATTCTCCTGGATTTAGTCTTTGATTTCCTAATACTTCAGCAAGTCTGTTTTAGAATCCTTGTCATATTAGAGTCCTTGTTATTACCTTTTTTATTTCCTTTTGTTATGTATAAATAGAGCCTTACAATATCAATGAAATTAAGATATCTTCTTCAATATTTATCAAAGCTTACATGGTATCAGAGCTTAGATCACCAATTTTTTTTTCTTTTCCATGGCTGCCGAAGCAACCATCTATCTCACCAAGGAGTTAACCCTCAAAAACCGATCCCACACAACCACCACCTTCCCTTCCACCGTTGCCTATGTATCCAGAAATCCCAATCCACCCAGAAACTTCAACCCCTGCTCAAACCCTACACAATATTCACCCAACTCCAACTCGGCCTATTCCCCTAACACCAATCCGCAACCACAGCGTGCTCCATACAAAGGACGTTGTCAGTTCTGACGAAAAGATGGACACTTCTTCGATCAATGCCATACCTTTCGTCAACTCTATCCTCAAGTAATTTTCCCTAAACCTAACCCACCCCACCCCCATCAAATTCCAATCCCAAAAACAACACCAATCCTCGCCCTCAAAACCGTGGCCCGCAACCCACCTATCCCATCGCCTATTCTGCCACCACCTCCAATCAACCCACACCCGCTTGGCTCTTCGACAGTGGTGCCACTCACCATGTTACTCATGACCTCAATAACCTCTCTCTCCATTTCCCTTATGATGGCACCGAAGAACTTCTCATTGGCGATGACTCGGGTCTTCCAATTTCCAACATAGGTTCCACCTCTATTCTCACTTCTTCCTCTCCCCTTCTTCTTAATGATATTCTTCATGTCCATCGTGTGTCTCGTAACATAATATCTATATCTAAGTTGTGTCTTGATAATAATGCCTTTGTCACTTTCTCATCCAATTCCTTTGTTGTAAAGAAACTTCGCACGGAAACCATTCTTCTTCAAGGTAATCTTAACGTTGGCATCTATGAATGGCTTCCCAAATCCCCTACGGTTCACGTCATATAACGTCATCTTCCACAGTCAACTGGCATCATAGATTAGGGCATCCTTCTGTTTCGATTTTACGTACTATTAGTTCTTCTATTGATTTAGGTATTCCTAGAGACTCAAAATTTTCATTGCAATGCTTGTGATTGTAATAAAAGTCATAAATTACCTTTTGATGAAAATTCTCTTTCTTCCAATGGTCCTCTTGATTTGATTTATAGTGATGTTTGGACGTCTCCACTATTATCTTATGATGGTCACAAATATTACATTGTTTTCGTTGATCACTTCACTCGATACACTTGGCTTTATCCTCTCAAACCCAAGAATGATGCCACTCATATATTCACCAATTTCAATAAGCTTGTGGAAAATTTCTTTAATCGATCCATCATTACTATTTTTAGTGACAATGATGGGGAGTATATTGGTCTTCACCCTTTTCTCACATCTTTTGGTATCAACCATCTCACATCTCCTCCACACACACCTGAACACAATGGGATATCTGAACTCCGGCACCATCACATTGTTGAAATGGGGCTATCTCTTCTAACCCATTCTCACATGCCTCGAAAATTTTGGACTCATGCTTTTGTCACCGCATGTTATCTCATTAATCGCATGCCAACTCCTACACTTCAACTTCAATCTCCGTTCTTCAAACTCTTTGGCAAAACACCAAACTACTCCAAGCTAGGTAGTTTTGGATGTCTATACTATCCATGGCTCCGTCCAAACACACACAACAAACTTGATCCAAAATCTACCCCTTGTGTCTTTATAGGCTACTCACCCACGCAAAGTGCATGTTACTGCCTCGATCCTACCACTTTCAAAATGTTTATGTCTTGCCATTTCAAATTTGTTGAACATGTGTTTCCCTTCTCTACAATCTCCTCTCCACCCTCACAATCTTTTTCCTTGTCCGATTGGTAAAACACGACCCTCAACATACTTCTTCCATTGTCTACTACCTCGACAACCCCTCTCCCAACTACCTCGGCAGTCCCTCAACCACCTGCTACTGCCTCGGCAGCCTCTCCCACACCACCCTCACCTATAGCCCCAAACTCCCCTCCTTCCTCTGCTGCTTCCACACCTACTCAGTCCTCACCTGACACTCTCCTGTTCCCACATCCTCTCCCGACACCTCTCCATCTCCACATATCCATAAACCTATCACTCGCTCTCAGAATAATATTTTCAAACCCATTAATAAACTCAACTTATATATCTCACTACTATACCCTGCCCAATGATTTGTGGGAATTTTCTCTATCTCACAACGTGAGTCTTTCTGTTATGTATATTCACATTATACACTAAGATACAAAGAGAACTAAGCCTACTAGAAGATATTTACTAACTGAGAGAATATCTCTTAGGCCTAAGGAAAAGATAAAGACTATAAATAAACATAATAATCCTACTTAATCAAGTCCTTTACACATGGAATATGTAACAGATTTGCACTAGGTACATGTTACGCTAATACCCCCCCCCCCCTCAAGCTAAGCGGCACGGATGTAAGCTGCAGCTTGTCAAACAGAATAAACACTTTAGAACACCTCTTCAAGTGTATTATCAATGAGATTACAACGCCATGAGTAGTATGAAAGATGGAAAGCAACCAGTTGATGTTGAAGAAGCACAGCGCAAGCATATAGTCACAATCATGCCAATACTTAAATTGCAACTTTGATTGTGACTTTACGAAAAATGAGCTTTCAGGAAGTACTTGTTCGGATATCATGCCATGATCAAGTGAAAAAGTATCCTTGACTTGAGAACAAGGGAACAAATTTGCATTGAGTTCAAGGTCACATCCCATCAAAGGATAATGAGTTTGTATTGTCATGTACAAATCAGCTATATCATCCGAAAAAGCGGGCTTCATCCAGGCTCGAGAGCCAATAATAGCAGTTTTGAATGACCCAGAGGAAGGGAGGCGTGGAGTAGAAACATTCAAGGGCTGCAAGGCAGGAGTGGCTGGAGTAGAGTCACATGTGGGCTGCTGCAGGGCATGAACAATAGGCCCGATAGGAGAAAGGAACTGGGCAGAAGGATTTAGCACAGCCTGCGGAGACACGGTCTGGTCCAGTTCAAGGGGTACCGGGTTGGGTGTTGTTAAAGGCCCACACTCTAAAGAGAATAAGGGGTCCATTTAAAGAGGCACCAGACCGCTTACAAAGGTGAGTGGGCTGGGAGTCAAACCTGCAGGAGCCGGGCTAGGTAGAGTAAAGAGGTCTGCCACTGAAAGAGGCCCAGTATTCTCAAGTGGAGAGGAAGCTTTAGAGATGCCTGCTCTTGATGGTCCAATATATGAAAATGTAGATTGTGAGCATGTTGGGCTAAGCACTTGGTGGATAGAAGCTAGCATGTCAAGATGGCTTGGGCCATGATCTTGCAAGGAAAAACTTGCATGTGCTGCTTTAAGAAGGCTAGCAGGAGACATGACCCCAATTCGGGTAGTCACAATTTTTGTGGAAGAGTGCACTGATTGTATTTTCGTTTAAAGAGAAATAGGCCCAGAACCAGAGAAATGGGCTGCTGGAGTTGGTGAAGTGCACGGGCCCATTAAAAATGGGAAAGTACGCTGATGGGCAGCTGAATAGAGTGGGTCAGATTGGAATATAGATCCCATGGGATGGCCCAAAGGAAATTGGCACTCTAGTTGGAGTCCATTGAAACCATATGAACAACGCCGGTTTGTAACGTTTGATCCATTTTGGAGAGGACAATGTGCCTCAAGGGGTGGACCAGAAAGGCAGATGCTTTATGGACTGAAGAACTTTCCATTAAAGGCTCTGGAGTAATCAGCAAGGCTGATTTTGGAACCCATTCCATAGTAATTTGTTGACTCGGATTTGGGAGTGCTACATCACGAGACAGAGAAGAAGATGGGCTGAGCTGTTGTTGATTTTGTGTGTCAACAAGATGACTGCAGAGAGTTGTGACTGGTCCATTTGGTGCAGCTTGAGAATTAGGAGAAACTTGTTTGTTTTCTGTGTCACGAAGATGACTATAAAGAAAATCCAAGGAAATATTAGGTTTTCGAAAAAAATAATATTTGACAAATTGATTATACAATGAGTTAAGTCCATTAACAAGAAAATCAATAAGCTCGATTTCGGATATTGGATACCCGGCTCTATCAAGAGCATATGAAATTGATTTTCCTTCAGAAAAACAATTTGCCAAAGATTGGGTGGGAAGTTGTTGAAAACAATGAAGTTGATCTAGGAGATCATCAACATACCAATTTGAAGCCTGAAAGAAAGGGGAAAAAGATGACTCGTTAACATCGGTTAGTGGTTCTTCTACGACGGAAGAAGAGTCATTTGAATAAGAACAATCATTTGAATCTAAGGATTCATTATGTTCCGGATATAACCAATCTGATAATGAAAAAGAAGAAGCTGAATGAACGGTATTACTTGGTTCAAAACGACCCAAACACTTGATTGCGGAATGACCAAGTTCGTTACATAATTGACAGATAATAACATAAGATGATGGTAACGTATCAAAACAGACGGGATCGTACCAAAAGTCATCCATTGTTTTTAGAAAATAAAAAAATTAAAAAAAAAATAAGAAAGAGAAAAAATGAATTTTAAGAAAAAGAGATATAGAATAGATTAGAGAAAAACAGCGGAAGCAATCAGGCCACCATAGATCGGTGGCTCTGATACCATATTAGACAAGAAGAATTCATATAGTATAAGTAAATGAGAAGAGAAGAAAATAATATGGACAAAGGAGAAGAACACAATGATTTGTGGGAATTTTTTCTGTCTCACAAATGAGTCTTTCTGTTATCTATATTCACATTATATACCAAGATACAAAGAGAACTAAGCCTACTAGAAGATATTTACTAACAGGGAGAATATCTCTAAATTAGGCCTAAGGAAAAGATAAAGACTATAAATAAAGAGTAGGTTTTGGGGGAAATTAGTTTCTCACTAACATTATAAAAAGTCTTGTTTTAAAAACCGAAACAAAGGCACGTACAATTTTTTTTTAAATAAAAAACAAGACTTTTTATAATATATGGGGAAACTAGTTTCCCCCAAAATTTTCTGATAAATAAACATAATAATCCTACTTAATCAAGTCCTTTATACACGGAATATGTAACAGATTTGCACTAGGTACATGTTAGGCTAATAATAGCCACCAACTTCACCTTGCGGTCTTCAGATATTTCATGATATTCAAAAATTGTTTCAACACAATATAACCAATCAATGAATTCTTCTCGTTGTATCTCCCTTCAAATTCAGGGATATCAACCCGTGCATTGAAACTTGGCTGAAATGCATGATTTTGGTGACACAAGGAATCTTGAATGAGACCTGCTAGTCGAACCATGGCTGCCATAAAAGGGATTGTAATCCCAGTAACAGTTCTCACCCTCTGAATCATGATGCGACTCATCATGTTCCAAAGGTTCTTGGCGTTCAAGACGCTCCTGGAGTTGTTGCACTTGTCTCCTTAAATCGTCCAACTCTATATCCCGAATATCTCTCTCACGCCTTGGGGTTGCAGGTTTATTCCTTTGGCGAGGCGGCATCACGAACCTAAGCTCTGGTACAAATTCAGATACAAGGAAGTTGGGATTTAGGAGGTACACAAGCAAACACTCAATACACTCCTCACTCTTAAGGAATCCACCAAAGAGGTTAGAGAAATCAAAGTCACAACACTTAAAGATAACAACAATATTATTTAATCACTCTCCGATCCCAACATTACAAACTAGACTCATAGGGCCTCGAATCCATTACACCAATCAACCCAATATTTCCCGAGTCAAAATGGTTTATTGCTCAAAGTTGCCCCTACTGCTGGACTGTCTTGCAATACTGTTGCTACGTACGTCGCTGCCCGGCCTTTTCTGGCCCGTATCTTTTGTATGTGATGTTTTCTCTCCTGGATCAGAAGTACTCCATCCCTAAATCAGTATCATTTTCAAGTGAAATAACTAAATCCACCTTTGCATGTTAATGTACTATTAAAATTGCTTTAAAGTCAACGTTCTCAATTCAAGTGAGAAAACTAAAAATGCAATAGTTTAGAATGAAAGGGAATAAGTTTAGACCTTGAAAGTCCCTCAGGATCGAAGGGAGCTTGACACCATGCAGGTGCATCGATCAGGAGGAAGTGGTTCATAATCTGGGGAGTGTGAGAATTGGAAAACCTTTGGTTGTTTATTCACAAACTCTTAATATATATATAAGAGAGTGTCCTATTCTAATGAGGAAAAGAAGTCCTATTCTAATAAGGAGAAAGAGTTTTCTTATTCTAAGTCCTATTCTAATAAGGAGAAAGAGTTTCCTTATTCTAAGTCCTATTCTAATAAGGAGAAGGAGTTTCCTTATTCTAATCATAATACAATATTTAGTTGCCTAATCTAAATATATGAGAATATTGACAAGGAATAATCTAGAGAAAGTCAAACAAGGAACATTAGGAAACTTTAGGAGGAGATTCCGTAATATCCTTAATACGCCCCCACAAGATGGACGATCCTTGGAGAAGACCAATCTTGGAAATGAGTTGATCGAAGCGTAAGCGAGATAGTGGTTTCGTTAGAATATCAGCAAGTTGGTCATTACCAGAAATGTGTTGCACACGGAGAGAGCCAGACTGAACCTGTTCACGAACAAAATGAAACGAGAGAGCCACATGCTTCATCCGAGAGTGAAAGACCGGGTTTGCTGAATAAGTTGTGGCACCAAGGTTGTCACAATATACAACAGGCATAGAAGTAAGTGAAATACCAAGCTCAATAAGCAGATTTCGAACCCAAGTAATCTCAGCAGTGGTGTCAGCAATGGCACGAAACTCGGCTTCAGTGGTAGAGCGGGCAAGAGCACGTTGCTTGCGAGATGACCAAGTAACCGGGTTACGCCCGAAGTAAACAAAAAAACCAGAGGTGGATACAAAATCATCCTTGTCACCAGCCCAATCGGCATCACAAAATGCATGAAGAGTGGGGGGTGAGGCAGAGTAAATCTGGAGACCCAAGTGCATTGTACCATGAAGGTAGCGGAGGAGCCGCTTGAGAGCAACCCAGTGAGATGATTGGGGATTTTGCATGAATTGTGCAAGTTTGTTTACCGAGAAGGCAATGTCAGGGCGAGTAAATGACAAGTATTGAAGACCTCCAGCAGTAGCACGATAGGAAGTAGGTTCAATAGCGGGAGTGGTAGTAGATCTCACAAGGGGTGGTGATGTGACCATAGGGGTGGGGAGTGGTTTACAGTCAATCATGTTGTGACGGGTGAGAAGATCATGGATGTACTTCGTTTGGGAGAGGAGGATGCCATTTTTGTTGGGGACAACCTCAACACCCAAGAAATATGACAGAGGACCAAGATCTTTGAGAGAGAAACGCTTGGACAAGCTAGTGATGAATGACTGAAGAAGTGTAAGCGATGGTCCGGTGACAATGATGTCATCAACATAAACCAAAAGAAAAATTGGGGTAGGTGTTTTGTTGAATATAAAGAGGGAAGGATCGGCTAGGGAGGGGTGAAATCCATAAGTGGTGAGGTAGGTCTTGAGTTCTTGGAACCAAGCTCGAGGTGCTTGTTTGAGACCATAGATGGCTTTAGAGAGATGACAAACGTGAGAGGGGTTAAAGGAGTCCTCAAAGCCTGGGTCAGGTCATAAAAACGGATTCGTAGAGCGAGCCTTCAAGAAAGGCGTTGTTGACATCAAGCTGGCGGAGAGGCCAGCGATTGGTTGTGGCAAGGGAGAGAAGGAGCCTGACAGTAGCGGGTTTGACAACAGGACTGAAGGTTTCAGTGAAATCAACACCGGGTTATTGGTGAAAGCCCTTGGCCACAAGCCGAGCCTTATATTTCTGAATTGTATTGTCAGGGTTGTACTTGATGCGAAATACCCATTTGCATCCGACAATGTTGTGGGCTGTGGTAGGGGGAACTAGATTCCAGGTATTATTTCGAGTGTGAGCCTGAAATTCCTCGATCAGGGCGTTACGCCAGTATGGGATAGAGAGAGCTTGTTTGGTGGTTGTGGGTAGGCTTGTGGGAGAAGGGAGGTAGGATAGGTTGGCATATTTGGGGTTGGGTTTAGTAATTCCATGGGACAGCCGGGTAGTAATGGTACGGGTGGGAGGGGGAACAGTGCTGCTGGGAGGAGGGGGCGATCGCGCGGGTGAGGGGGGACGATCGCGCAGAATTTCTGGAAGGGAGGGGCGATCGCGTGAATCGAGGGTGCGATCGCGAGAAGTTACCGGAGTAGAGGGGCGATCGCGCGGTTCTTGGGGGCGATCGCGCGAGTTTTCCTGGCTGGCCTGGGCTCCGGGTCAGGCTCTGGCCGACCGCAGGGGCGATGGGTGGTTAAGGGAGGGAGGGTTTGAGGGGGGTTGGGTAGGGGGAGGGGTGGGGGGATTGGGTGGTGGTTGAATGGAGGGTGTGGTGTTTAGGACAGGGAGAAATAGAGTGTGCCAATCGGAGGGAGGGGGTGTGGAAGCAATGGGGGGAATGGAGGTGAGGGAGGTGTAGGGAAATGTGTTTTCAACAAAACGGACATGGCGGGAGGTGTAGACTCGATGGGAGGTGGGGTCAAGGCAGTAATACGCACTTTGCGTGGGTGAGTAACCAACAAAGATACATGGAATGGATTTAGGGGCTAGCTTGTGGGGGGTATAAGGGCGGAGCCAAGGATAACAGAGACAGCCAAAGCTTCGTAATTTGGTGTAGTTTGGAGGGGAATGGAATAGGCGAAGGTAGGGGAAATCATTGTTGAGGGTGGGGGTAGGCATTCTGTTTATGAGATAGGTGGCAGTGGTGAGAGCATAGGGCCAAAAGGTGAGGGGTAGGTTGGCATGGGAGAGAAGGGTGAGACCCGTTTCAACAATGTGGCGGTGACGACGTTCGGCATACCCATTATGTTCAGGAGTGTGAGGTGGAGTGGTGAGATGAGTGATGCCGTTTTGGGCCAGAGTGGGTGTGAGTTTGAGGTATTCACCCCCGTTATCGGAGTAGACTTGAATGATAGGACGGCGGAAGAATTTTTCGACTGGAGTTTTGAAACGAATGAATGTGTTGTAGGTGTCAGATTTGTGTTTTAGGGGGTAGAACCAAATGTATTTGGTGTAGTGGTCGACAAAAATGACATAGTATTTGAAATTGTCAAGGGAATTTTTTTTAAAAACCGAAACAAAGGCATGTACAATTTTTTAAAAAGTCTTATTTTAAAAAGTCTTATTTTAAAAATGACATAGAGAGTGGGTATGTTAGTTTCTCACTAACATTATAAAAAGTCTTATTTTAAAAACCGAAACAAAGGCATGTACAATTTTTTTAAAATAAAAAACAAGACTTTTTATAATATATGGGGAAACTAGTTTCCCCCAAAATTTTCTGATAAATAAACATAATAATCCTACTTAATCAAGTCCTTTATACACGGAATATGTAACAGATTTGCACTAGGTACATGTTAGGCTAATAATAGCCACCAACTTCACCTTGCGGTCTTCAGATATTTCATGATATTCAAAAATTCTTTCAACACAATATAACCAATCAATGAATTCTTCTCGTTGTATCTCCCTTCAAATTCAGGGATATCAACCCGTGCATTGAAACTTGGCTGAAATGCATGATTTTGGTGACACAAGGAATCTTGAATGAGACCTGCTAGTCGAACCATGGCTGCCATAAAAGGGATTGTAATCCCAGTAACAGTTCTCACCCTCTGAATCATGATGCGACTCATCATGTTCCAAAGGTTCTTGGCGTTCAAGACGCTCCTGGAGTTGTTGCACTTGTCTCCTTAAATCGTCCAACTCTATATCCCGAATATCTCTCTCACGCCTTGGGGTTGCAGGTTTATTCCTTTGGCGAGGCGGCATCACGAACCTAAGCTCTGGTACAAATTCAGATACAAGGAAGTTGGGATTTAGGAGGTACACAAGCAAACACTCAATACACTCCTCACTCTTAAGGAATCCACCAAAGAGGTTAGAGAAATCAAAGTCACAACACTTAAAGATAACAACAATATTATTTAATCACTCTCCGATCCCAACATTACAAACTAGACTCATAGGGCCTCGAATCCATTACACCAATCAACCCAATATTTCCCGAGTCAAAATGGTTTATTGCTCAAAGTTGCCCCTACTGCTGGACTGTCTTGCAATACTGTTGCTACGTACGTCGCTGCCCGGCCTTTTCTGGCCCGTATCTTTTGTATGTGATGTTTTCTCTCCTGGATCAGAAGTACTCCATCCCTAAATCAGTATCATTTTCAAGTGAAATAACTAAATCCACCTTTGCATGTTAATGTACTATTAAAATTGCTTTAAAGTCAACGTTCTCAATTCAAGTGAGAAAACTAAAAATGCAATAGTTTAGAATGAAAGGGAATAAGTTTAGACCTTGAAAGTCCCTCAGGATCGAAGGGAGCTTGACACCATGCAGGTGCATCGATCAGGAGGAAGTGGTTCATAATCTGGGGAGTGTGAGAATTGGAAAACCTTTGGTTGTTTATTCACAAACTCTTAATATATATATAAGAGAGTGTCCTATTCTAATGAGGAAAAGAAGTCCTATTCTAATAAGGAGAAAGAGTTTTCTTATTCTAAGTCCTATTCTAATAAGGAGAAAGAGTTTCCTTATTCTAAGTCCTATTCTAATAAGGAGAAGGAGTTTCCTTATTCTAATCATAATACAATATTTAGTTGCCTAATCTAAATATATGAGAATATTGACAAGGAATAATCTAGAGAAAGTCAAACAAGGAACATTAGGAAACTTTAGGAGGAGATTCCGTAATATCCTTAATACGCCCCCACAAGATGGACGATCCTTGGAGAAGACCAATCTTGGAAATGAGTTGATCGAAGCGTAAGCGAGATAGTGGTTTCGTTAGAATATCAGCAAGTTGGTCATTACCGTAAATGTGTTGCACACGGAGAGAGCTTATCGAACCTGTTCACGAACAAAATGAAACGAGAGAGCCACATGCTTCATCCGAGAGTGAAAGACCGGGTTTCTTGAATAAGTTGTGGCACCAAGGGTGTCACAATATACAACAGGCATAGAAGTAAGTGAAATACCAAGCTCAATAAGCAGATTTCGAACCCAAGTAATCTCAGCAGTGGTGTCAGCAATGGCACGAAACTCGGCTTCAGTGGTAGAGCGGGCAAGAGCACGTTGCTTGCGAGATGACCAAGTAACCGGGTTACGCCCGAAGTAAACAAAACCAGAGGTGGATACAAAATCATCCTTGTCACCAGTCCAATCGGCATCACAAAATGCATGAAGAGTGGGGGGTGAGGCAGAGTAAATCTGGAGACCCAAGTGCATTGTACCATGAAGGTAGCGGAGGAGCCGCTTGAGAGCAACCCAGTGAGATGATTGGGGATTTTGCATGAATTGTGCAAGTTTGTTTACCGAGAAGGCAATGTCAGGGCGAGTAAATGACAAGTATTGAAGACCTCCAGCAGTAGCACGATAGGAAGTAGGTTCAATAGCGGGAGTGGTAGTAGATCTCACAAGGGGTGGTGATGTGACCATAGGGGTGGGGAGTGGTTTACAGTCAATCATGTTGTGACGGGTGAGAAGATCATGGATGTACTTCGTTTGGGAGAGGAGGATGCCATTTTTGTTGGGGACAACCTCAACACCCAAGAAATATGACAGAGGACCAAGATCTTTGAGAGAGAAACGCTTGGACAAACTAGTGATGAATGACTGAAGAAGTGTAGGCGATGGTCCGGTGACAATGATGTCATCAACATAAACCAAAAGAAAAATTGGGGTAGGTGTTTTGTTGAATATAAAGAGGGAGGGATCGGCAAGGGAGGGGTGAAAGTCATAAGTGGTGAGGTAGGTTTTGAGTTCTTGGAACCAAGCTCGAGGTGCTTGTTTGAGACCATAGATGGCTTTAGAGAGATGACAAACGTGAGAGGGGTTAGTGGAGTTCTCAAAGCCGGGGGGTTGTATCATAAAAACGGATTCAGAGAGCGAGCCTTGAAGAAAGGCGTTGTTGACATCAAGCTGGCGGAGAGGCCAGCGGTTGGTTGTGGCAAGGGAGAGAAGGAGCCTGACAGTAGCGGGTTTGACAACAGGACTGAAGGTTTCAGTGAAATCAACACCGGGTTGTTGGTGAAAGCCCTTGGCCACAAGCCGAGCCTTGTATTTTTGAATTGTATTGTCAGGGTTGTACTTGATGCGAAATACCCATTTGCATCCGACAATGTTGTGGGCTGTGGCAGGGGGAACTAGATTCCAGGTATTATTTCGAGTGTGAGCCTGAAATTCCTCGATCATGGCGTTACGCCAGTATGGGATAGAGAGAGCTTGTTTGGTGGTTGTGGGTAGGCTTGTGGGAGAAGGGAGGTAGGATAGGTTGGCATATTTGGGGTTGGGTTTAGTAATTCCATGGGACAGCCGGGTAGTAATGGTACGGGTGGGAGGGGGAACAGTGCTGCTGGGAGAAGGGGCCGATCGCGCGGGTGAGGGGGGCGATCACGCAGAGTTTCTGGAAGGGAGGAGCGATCACGCGAATCGAGGGTGCAATCGCGCGAAGTTACTGGAGTAGAGGGGCGATCGCGCGGTTCTTGGGGGCGATCGCGCGGGTTTTCTGGCTGGGCCTGGGTTGTGTCGGGCTGACTGCAGGGCGATGGGTGGTTATGGGAGGGAGGGTTTGAGGGGGGTTGGGTAGGGGAAGGGGTGGGGGGATTGGGTGGTGGTTGAATGGAGGGTGTGGTGTTTAGGACAGGGAGGAATAGAGTGTGCCAATCGGAGGGAGGGGGAGCGGAAGCAATGGGGGGAATGGAGGTGAGAGAGGTGTAGGGAAATGTGTTTTCAACAAAACGGACATGGCGGGAGGTGTAGACTCGATGGGAGGTGGGGTCAAGGCAGTAATACACACTTTGCGTGGGTGAGTAACCAACAAAGATACATAGAATGGATTTAGGGGTTAGCTTGTGAGGGGTATAAGGGCGGAGCCAAGGATAACAGAGACAGCCAAAGCTTCGTAATTTGGTGTAGTTTGGAGGGGAATGGAATAGGCGAAGGTAGGGGGAATCATTGTTGAGGGTGGGGGTAGGCATTCTGTTTATGAGATAGGTGGCAGTGGTGAGAGTATAGGGCCAAAAGGTGAGGGGTAGGTTGGCATGGGAGAGAAGGGTGAGACCTGTTTCAACAATGTGGCGGTGACGACGTTCGACATACCCATTATGTTCAGGAGTGTGAGGTGGAGTGGTGAGATGAGTGATACCGTTTTGGGCCAGAGTGGGTATGAGTTTGAGGTATTCACCCCCGTTATCGGAGTAGACTTGAATGATAGGACGGCAGAAGAATTTTTCGACTAGGGTTTTGAAACGAATGAATGTGTTGTAGGTGTCAGATTTGTGTTTTAGGGGGTAGAACCAAATGTATTTGGTGTAGTGGTCGACAAAAATGACATAGTATTTGAAATTGTCAAGGGAATTTTTTTTAAAAACCGAAACAAAGGCATGTACAATTTTTTAAAAAGTCTTATTTTAAAAAGTCTTATTTTAAAAATGACATAGAGAGTGGGTATGTTAGTTTCTCACTAACATTATAAAAAGTCTTATTTTAAAAACCGAAACAAAGGCATGTACAATTTTTTTAAAATAAAAAACAAGACTTTTTATAATATATGGGGAAACTAGTTTCCCCCAAAATTTTCTGATAAATAAACATAATAATCCTACTTAATCAAGTCCTTTATACACGGAATATGTAACAGATTTGCACTAGGTACATGTTAGGCTAATAATAGCCACCAACTTCACCTTGCGGTCTTCAGATATTTCATGATATTCAAAAATTCTTTCAACACAATATAACCAATCAATGAATTCTTCTCGTTGTATCTCCCTTCAAATTCGGGGATATCAACCCGTGCATTGAAACTTGGTGAAATGCATGATTTTGGTGACACAAGGAATCTTGAATGAGACCCGCTAGTCGAACCATGGCTGCCATAAAAGGGATTGTAATCCCGGATACTTGATTCTCACCCCTGCGAATCATGATGCGACTCATCATGTTCCAAAGGTTCTTGGCGTTCAAGACGCTCCCGGAGTTGTTGCACTTGTCTCCTTAAATCGTCCAACTCTATATCCCGAATATCTCTCTCACGCCTTGGGGTTGCAGGTTTATTCCTTTGGCGAGGCGGCATCACGAACCTAAGCTGCGGTACAAATTCGGATACAAGGAAGTTGGGATTTAGGAGGTACACAAGCAAACACTCAATACACTCCTCACTCTTAAGGAATCCACCAAAGAGGTTAGAGAAATCAAAGTCACAACACTTAAAGATAACAACAATATTATTTAATCACTCTCCGATCCCAACATTACAAACTAGACTCATAGGGCCTCGAATCCATTACCCCAATCAACCCAATATTTCCCGAGTCAAAATGGTTTATTGCTCAAAGTTGCCCTACCGCTGGACTGTCTTGCACATCTTTGTTGCTACGTACGTCGCTGCCCGGCCTTTTCTGGCCCGTATCTTTTGTATGTGATGTTTTCTCTCCTGGATCAGAAGTACTCCATCCCTAAATCAGTATCATTTTCAAGTGAAATAACTAAATCCACCTTTGCATGTTAATGTACTATTAAAATTGCTTTAAAGTCAACGTTCTCAATTCAAGTGAGAAAACTAAAAATGCAATAGTTTAGAATGAAAGGGAATAAGTTTAGACCTTGAAAGTCCCTCAGGATCGAAGGGAGCTTGACACCATGCAGGTGCATCGATCAGGAGGAAGTGGTTCATGTAGGGGAATTAGGGTCTTTGATACTAATGGTGCTTCCGGATATATGATTGAATCGTGTATAATCCACTTTCCGAATAAAGTATTTCGACCCTTATTGCCTGGGTTACACGAAATCCTTATTGGGATAAGACAATCACGCAATTTGTTTTATAGGCAAAGAGAACAAATCAAAACCTTGAGAATTGATTGCTTTCATTATATTGTTGTAATTCACTCTTGTGTTTTTCATATATGTACAACTGAGATCAATCTCTGTATATATACAGATGGGGAGGTATTAGTTAAAGGGTATAATCAAAAGACATGACTTTAGCCAAGCAATGTGTCTCTTCATTTTGAAAAGGCATCTGTACAGGAACTGCACGGCCGTGTCTTATGAACTGCACGGCCGTGTTGTTCATACCTGCACGGCCGTGTCATATGAACTGCACGGCCGTGTTGTTCATACTGATCAGCAAAAAGAGCTACCCTTTAACTTTTACTTCTATATCGAGGTTGACTTCGTTTTAGCTCAAACGAGTGTGTACTCCACACTTTCCCTTACTCGTATCCGAGTCTAATACGAATCACATTGATCTCTTAGTAAATCACCATTACAATAAAACAAGTTGATGACACTAAAATCACCAACAAATCCCCTCCATTTTAGTGTAATCCTTTGATTTACTAAACTTTATAAATAACGAAACAAACGAATGCATAAATGAAAATGTCTTGCGATTGAATTTTCATCTTAGTATAATACACATTTCAAATACTCGAGAATCGGGGTGTCGTAACGATTGAACCCGTCAACTCATATGAATACCTGAAGATACTATACACATAAGTTCAGTACAATTCTCTTTGTTTAATCTTGACACTTTTACAAGCCATGTGTCCATATCCATTAGTGAACATATAGGAAGCCAAGTCCTAGCTTCTTGAAGCGGCAAAACTTCATGTCCACATAGGTAGTTCCTTTTAATCTTGCACCCGCATTTGCAATTTTTCAAAGGAACTATTAAGAAGATATTCTTCAACCTAACCTTTACTTGCGTGTCTCGAACACATACCTTGGGAAAGATAATAACATGTGTTCCAATCTCCAACTGCGAGCTTTCCACATTGAATTCAAGCTTCTAACGTTGTATTAGAAGGGAATTGGGTATCTCACAATTAGAGGATTAAATGGACGTTAATCCCATTCCCATTGCGTACTTATTCACCAAGTCTCCGGCTAACCCCTTCGTCAAGTGGTCGCCCAAATTTTGTTGCGACCGAACAAACTCAACCGATATCACACCATTCATGATTAACTCCCGAATCATACTATGTCTGACACCCAAGTGTCTAGACTTGCCATTATAAATACGACTATAGGCCCTAGCCAAGGTGGCGACACTATCACAATGGATAGACATTGGTGATATCGGTTTTGGCCATAATGGAATCTCATATATCAAGTTCCGAAGCCACTCCGCTTCTTTTCCAAACGGCAGCCAATGCTACAAACTCGATTCCATTGTAGAATGCGTAATACATGTCTGCTTTTTGGAAGCCCAAGAAATGGCACCTCCTCCAAGCAAGAACACCCAACCACTAGTAGAAGATGAATCTTCTTGGTTGATCCAACTAGCATCTGTGTAACCTTCTAATATAGAAGGATGTCCACTATAACACAAACCATAGTCCATAGTACCTTTTAAGTACTTGAACACCCTTGTTATAGCATGCCAATGCTGTCTACTAGGATTACTAGTGAACCTGCTCAATCTTCCAACTGCATAAGCAATATCAGGTCGAGTGCCCGTCATAGCATACATCAAACTGCCAATGGCTTTTGAGTATTCGAGCTGTGACACAGGTTTACCAGTATTAGACACAAGTTTCTCAGTTGGATCCATGGGAGTACTAATCTTAGAACAATCTTCACAATTAAACCTCTTGAGAATTTTCTCAATATAATGAGATTGTGAAATTGCGATTCCCTTGTTCATCCGTTTAATCTTTATACCAAGAATAACATCGGCTTCTCCCATGTCCTTCATAGAAAACTTTGATGATTAAAACTTCTTAGTTTTATCAACTACTTTTTGGTCAGTGCCAAAAATCAGCATGTCATCAACATATAGGCAGATGATTATACCTTTACCGGTTTCATCAAATCTGCTATATACACATTTGTCGGACTGATTTAATACAAAACCATTCGACAAAACAACCTCATCAAACTTTTGATGCCACTGTTTAGGTGCTTGCTTTAGCCCATACAATGACTTAATTAACTTACATACCTTATGCTCATTACCTGGCATAACAAATCCTTCAGGTTGTTTCATATACACTTCTTCTTCCAAATCACCATTTAAGAATGCTGTTTTGACATCCATTTGATGGATCAATAGATTCTGAATAGCTGCCAAAGCTATCAGAAATCTAATAGTAGTGATACGAGCAACCGGTGCATAGGTATCGAAGTAATCGATCCCTTCCTTTTGTCTAAAGCCTTGGATTACCAATCGAGCTTTAAACTTGTCAATTGTTCCATCGACTTTCATCTTCTTTTTGAAGATCCATTTGCACCCCAAAGGTTTACAGCCTGGTGGTAAATCAGACAAGACCCATGTATTATTTTCCATAATAGAACCAATCTCATCATCGATTGCTTCTTTCCAAAACCCAGCATCTCGAGATTGTATTGCTTCATCATATGTTCTCGGATCCTCCTCTATACTATAACAGTAAGAGTATTGAGATTCAACCTGATCTCTTGATCCCTCAACTAAATATAGTTGAAAATCAGAACCATATGATTTAGCTTTCCTTACTCTTTTACTTCTACGAGGTTCGGGTATCTCACTTGGTACATCAATTAAATGATCATCCATTTGAGATTCAATAGATATTGGTATAATATCCTTGGGTCTAGGTATTGAAGAGAAACGATTCTCATCAAAGATTGCATCTCTCGATTCTATAATTGTGTTAATAGAAATGAATTCATTAGGTTCTATAACATAGAACCTATATGCCTTGGAATGCTCAGCATATCCAACAAAGATGCAATCAACACCTTTTTCTCCCAACTTTTTCCTTTTAGGGTCCGGAAGTCTAACCACGGCCCTACATCCCCAAACTCGCAAAAATGTCAAGTTTGGTCGTTTCTTATACCAAAGCTCATATGGGGTAATCTTGTTCCTTTTATTAGGAACTCTATTCAATAGATGACAAGCCGTTAACATGGCTTCACCCCAAAACCCGTCACTCAAGCCAGAGTAAGACAACATGGCGTTAACCATTTCTTCAAGAGTTCTATTCTTCCTTTGTGCCACACCATTTTGTTGTGGTACATAAGGAGCCGTAGTCTCATGAATTATCCCTACGGATTGGAAATATTTAGGATCATAATATTCACCACCTCTATCCGTACGTAAGGTTTTAATCAAGCCACTTAATTGAAGTTCAACTTCGGTTTTATAAATTTTAAATTTATCTAGGGCTTCATCTTTTGCATGCAGCAAATAAATATAGCAAAACCTAGAAGCATCATCTATAAAAGTGACTATATACTTTTTATTGCCTAAAGATGGAGTTGCATGAAAGTCACATAAATCACTATGAATCAATTCTAGATTTACAGAATTCCTTGTAACACTTTTAAAAGGTTTCCTAGTGATTTTTGTTAACATGCAAGTATTACACCTTTCCGTATTATTATCAATAACAGGAATCAAACCATCTTTGGACATTTCCATCATTCTTTTATAGTGCACATGTCCTAACCGAGCATGCCATAATGAGGAATTAACAACAACAGAGGAAGTCATATAAACGGAGACTAGAGTTAACCGAATTTTATTCAAATTCAACATAAACATCCCATGGTTATAATAACCAAATCCTACAAATACACCCGACTTCGATAAGATATACTTATCGGATTCATAAACTTGTTTATAGCCACACTTGTTCAAGACAGGACCAGAAATTAAATTCTTACGAAGTTTAGGTACATACAAAACATTAAACAAAGAAATAGTTTTTCCCGAACTAAATTCCAACACCACACTTCCTCTTCCTTGAATAGGAGCGGAATGGTCATCACCCATGTAAAGGACTGATCCGTCTTCCATTGGTTCGTATGTCTTAAACCAACAACGATCCTTACAAACATGAGTTGTGGCACCGGAATCAATCCACCACGCAATAGCATCATCCTCGCACATAAAATGCCTCGAAATTGTTGAAACAGAATTTTTAATAAAAGCTGTTCCAACTATGTATTAAATTCGACCTTGGTTTTGAGAATGGTCCTTAGACCCCTTTCCCGAACCACTTGTGCTTGCGCCGTTCTTGTTGTTTCCAACACGACAATCCTTCTTAAAGTGACCAGATTTGCCACACTTCCAACAAGCCAATTTAGGCTTCTTGTTGGGACCAGAACCATTGTCATTGAAACTACGTTTCTTTCCTTTGTTTTTATTGTTTCCACCCTCATCAATCATATTGATCGAGGGTCCAGCAACTTCTTTTCCTTTGCCTTTGTCATCTTCTTGCGCCCTAAGAGATTCCTCTATGCGCAAGTGACTTCCAAGTTGAACCAAAGATAGATCGTCTTTACCATGTTTCAAGGTGTGTTTGAAATCCTTCCAAGAGGGAGGCAATTTATCAATCACACTTGAAACCGATATTGACTCATCCATCTTCAACCCATGTTGAGTATATTGTCCAAGGATTCTAAGGAGTTCATTGAATTGTTCCATGACAGGTCTAGAATCGACCATCTTGTAATTGTTAAAATTACTCACAAGGAACTTCTTACTAGAAGCATCCTCTGCCATGTACTTGGATTCAAGAGAATCCCATAACTCTTTAGCAGACTCCCTCATTTGATAAATTGTCAAATAAAGGATCAGACATACCGTTCAATATGTGTCCTCTGCAGATGTAGTCATCGTTCTCCCACTTCGATCTACGTCTTACGGCCTCCAAGTTATCCTCTTCAAGCAATTCTGGAATTGGAGTAGATAGAACATACACCAATTCGTTTTAGCTCAAACGAGTGTGTACTCCACACTTTCCCTTACTCGTATCCGAGTCTAATACGAATCACATTGATCTCTTAGTAAATCACCATTACAATAAAACAAGTTGATGACACTAAAATCACCAACAAATCCCCTCCATTTTAGTGTAATCCTTTGATTTACTAAACTGTATAAATAACGAAACAAACGAATGCATAAATGAAAATGTCTTGCGATTGAATTTTCATCTTAGTATAATACACATTTCAAATACTCGAGAATCGGGGTGTCGTAACGATTGAACCCGTCAACTCATATGAATACCTGAAGATACTATACACATAAGTTCAGTACAATTCTCTTTGTTTAATCTTGACACTTTACAAGCCATGTGTCCATATCCATTGGTGAACATATAGGAATCCAAGTCCTAGCTTCTTGAAGCGGCAAAACTTCATGTTCATTAAGGTAGTTCCTTTAGTCTTGCACCTGCATTTGCAATTTTTCAAAGGAACTATTAAGAAGATATTCTTCAACCTAGGTTTACTTGCAGGTCTGAACACATACCTTGGGAAAGATAATAACATGTGTTCCAATCTCCAACTGCGAGCTTTCCACATTGAATTCAAGCTTCTAACGTTGTATTAGAAGGGAATTGGGTATCTCACAATTAGAGGATTAAATGGATTTTAATCCCATTCCCATTGCAGACTTATTTACCAAGTCTTTGGCTAACCCCTTCGTCAAGTGGTCGGCCAAATTTTGTTGCGACGAACAAACTCAGCGATATCACACCATTCATGATTAACTCCCGAATCATACTATGTCTGACACCCAAGTGTCTAGACTTGCCATTATAAATCTGACTATAGGCCCTAGCCAAGGTGGCAGCACTATCACAATGGATAGACATTGGTGATATCGGAACTTGATATATGAGATTCCATTATGGCCAAAACCGATATCACCAATGTCTATCCATTGTGATAGTGCTGCCACTTTGGCTAGGGCCTATAGTCAAATTTATAATGGCAAGTCTAGACACTTGGGTGTCAGAAATAGTATGATTCGGGAGTTAATCATGAATGGTGTGATATCAGTTGAGTTTGTTCGGTCGCAACAAAATTTGGCTGACCACTTGACGAAGTACGTCTTACGGCCTCCAAGTTATCCTCTTCAAGCAATTCCGGATATGTGATTGAATCGTGTATAGTCCACTTTCCGAATAAAGTATTTCGACCCTTATTGCCTGGGTTACACGAAATCCTTATTGGGATAAGACAATCACGCAATTTGTTTTCTAGGCAAAGAGAACAAATCAAAACCTTGAGAATTGATTGCTTTCGTTATATTGTTGTAATTCACTCTTGTGTTTTTCATGTCATGTACAACTGAGATCAATCTCTGTATATATACAGATGGGGAGGTATTAGTTAAAGGGTACAATCAAAAGACATGACTTTAGCCAAGCAATGTGTCTCTTCATATTGAAAAGGCATCTGTACAGGAACTGCACGGCCGTGTCTTATGAACTGCACGGCCGTGTTGTTCATACCTGCACGGCCGTGTCATATGAACTGCACGGCCGTCTTTGTTCATCTTGATCGGCAAAAGAGCTACCCTTTAACTTTTACTTCTATATCGAGGTTGACTTCGTTTTAGCTCAAACGAGTGTGTACTCCACACTTTCCCTTACTCGTATCCGAGTCTAATACGAATCACATTGATCTCTTAGTAAATCACCATTACAATAAAACAAGTTGATGACACTAAAATCACCAACAAATTCGTTTGTAGGGGAATTAGGGTCTTTGATACTAATGGTGCTTCCGGATATATGATTGAATCGTGTATAATCCACTTTCCGAATAAAGTATTTCGACCCTTATTGCCTGGGTTACACGAAATCCTTATTGGGATAAGACAATCACGCAATTTGTTTTCTAGGCAAAGAGAACAAATCAAAACCTTGAGAATTGATTGCTTTCGTTATATTGTTGTAATTCACTCTTGTGTTTTTCATGTCATGTACAACTGAGATCAATCTCTGTATATATACAGATGGGGAGGTATTAGTTAAAGGGTACAATCAAAAGACATGACTTTAGCCAAGCAATGTGTCTCTTCATTTTGAAAAGGCATCTGTACAGGAACTGCACGGCCGTGTCTTATGAACTGCACGGCCGTGTTGTTCATACCTGCACGGCCGTGTCATATGAACTGCACGGCCGTGCTGTTCATACTGATCAGCAAAAAGAGCTACCCTTTAACTTTTACTTCTATATCGAGGTTGACTTCGTTTTAGCTCAAACGAGTGTGTACTCCACACTTTCCCTTACTCGTATCCGAGTCTAATACGAATCACATTGATCTCTTAGTAAATCACCATTACAATAAAACAAGTTGATGACACTAAAATCACCAACAAATCCCCTCCATTTTAGTGTAATCCTTTGATTTACTAAACTGTATAAATAACGAAACAAACGAATGCATAAATGAAAATGTCTTGCGATTGAATTTTCATCTTAGTATAATACACATTTCAAATACTCGAGAATCGGGGTGTCGTAACGATTGAACCCGTCAACTCATATGAATACCTGAAGATACTATACACATAAGTTCAGTACAATTCTCTTTGTTTAATCTTGACACTTTTACAAGCCATGTGTCCATATCTATTAGTGAACATATAGGAAGCCAAGTCCTAGCTTCTTGAAGCGGCAAAACTTCATGTCCACATAGGTAGTTCCTTTTAATCTTGCACCTGCATTTGCAATTTTTCAAAGGAACTATTAAGAAGATATTCTTCAACCTAGGTTTACTTGCAGGTCTGAACACATACCTTGGGAAAATAATAACATGTGTTCCACTCTCCAACTGCGAGCTTTCCACATTGAATTCAAGCTTCTAACGTTGTATTAGAAGGGAATTGGGTATCTCACAATTAGAGGATTAAATGGATTTTAATCCCATTCCCATTGCAGACTTATTTACCAAGTCTCTGGCTAACCCCTTCGTCAAGTGGTCGGCCAAATTTTGTTGCGACCGAACAAACTCAACTGATATCACACCATTCATGATTAACTCCCGAATCATACTATGTCTGACACCCAAGTGTCTAGACTTGCCATTATAAATTTGACTATAGGCCCTAGCCAAAGTGGCAGCACTATCACAATGGATAGACATTGGTGATATCGGTTTTGGCCATAATGGAATCTCATATATCAAGTTAAAAAGCCACTCCGCTTCTTTTCCGGCGGCCCAATGCTACAAACTCAGATTCCATTGTAGAATGTGTAATACATGTCTGCTTTTTAGAAGCCCAAGAAATGGCACCTCCTCCAAGCAAGAACACCCAACCACTCGTAGAAGATGAATCTTCTTGGTTGATCCAACTGGCATCTGTGTAACCTTCTAAAAAAGAAGGATGTCCACTATAATATAAACCATAGTCCATAGTACCTTTTAAGTACTTGAACACCCTTGTTATAGCATGCCAATGTTGTTTACTAGGGTTACTAGTGAACCTACTCAATCTTCCTACTGCATATGCAATATCGGGTCGAGTGCCGTCATAGCATACATCAAGCGCCAATGGCTTTTGAGTATTCAAGGTGTGACACAGGTTTACCAGTATTAGACACAAGTTTCTCAGTTGGATCCATGGGAGTACTAATCTTAGAACAATCTTCACAATTAAACCTCTTGAGAATTTTCTCAATATAATGAGATTGTGAAATTGCGATTCCCTTGTTCATCCGTTTAATCTTTATACCAAGAATAACATCGGTTTCTCCCATGTCCTTCATAGAAAACTTTGATGATAAAAACTTCTTAGTTTTATCAACTACTTTTTGGTCAGTGCCAAAAATCAGCATGTCATCAACATATAGGCAGATGATTATACCTTTACTGGTTTCATCAAATCTGCTATATACACATTTGTCGGACTGATTTAATACAAAACTATTTGACAAAACAACCTCATCAAACTTTTGATGCCACTGTTTAGGTGCTTGCTTTAGCCCATACAATGACTTAATTAACTTACATACCTTATGCTCATTACCTGGCATAACAAATCCTTCAGGTTGTTTCATATACACTTCTTCTTCCAAATCACCATTTAAGAATGCTGTTTTGACATCCATTTGATGGATCAATAGATTCTGAATAGCTGCCAAAGCTATCAGAAATCTAATAGTAGTGATACGAGCAACCGGTGCATAGGTATCGAAGTAATCGATCCCTTCCTTTTGTCTAAAGCCTTGGATTACCAATCGAGCTTTAAACTTGTCAATAGTTCCATCGACTTTCATCTTCTTTTTGAAGATCCATTTGCACCCCAAAGGTTTACAGCCTGGTGGTAAATCAGACAAGACCCATGTATTATTTTCCATAATAGAACCAATCTCATCATCGATTGCTTCTTTCCAAAACCCAGCATCTCGAGATTGTATTGCTTCATCATATGTTCTCGGATCCTCCTCTATACTATAACAGTAAGAGTATTGAGATTCAACCTGATCTCTTGATCCCTCAACTAAATATAGTTGAAAATCAGAACCATATGATTTAGCTTTCCTTACTCTTTTACTTCTACGAGGTTCGGGTATCTCACTTGGTACATCAATTAAATGATCATCCATTTGAGATTCAGCCGATATTGGTATAATATCCTTGGGTCTAGGTATTGAAGAGAAACGATTCTCATCAAAGATTGCATCTCTCGATTCTATAATTGTGTTAATAGAAATGAATTCATTAGGTTCTATAACATAGAACCTATATGCCTTGGAATGCTCAGCATATCCAACAAAGATGCAATCAACACCTTTTTCTCCCAACTTTTTCCTTTTAGGGTCCGGAAGTCTAACCACGGCCCTACATTCCCAAACTCGCAAAAATGTCAAGTTTGGTCGTTTCTTATACCAAAGCTCATATGGGGTAATCTTGTTCCTTTTATTAGGAACTCTATTCAATAGATGACAAGCCGTTAACATGGCTTCACCCCAAAACCCGTCACTCAAGCCAGAGTAAGACAACATGGCGTTAACCATTTCTTCAAGAGTTCTATTCTTCCTTTCAGCCACACCATTTTGTTGTGGTACATAAGGAGCCGTAGTCTCATGAATTATCCCTACGGATTGGAAATATTTAGGATCATAATATTCACCACCTCTATCCGTACGTAAGGTTTTAATCAAGCCACTTAATTGAAGTTCAACTTCGGTTTTATAAATTTTAAATTTATCTAGGGCTTCATCTTTTGCATGCAGCAAATAAATATAGCAAAACCTAGAAGCATCATCTATAAAAGTGACTATATACTTTTTATTGCCTAAAGATGGAGTTGCATGAAAGTCACATAAATCACTATGAATCAATTCTAGATTTACAGAATTCCTTGTAACACTTTTAAAAGGTTTCCTAGTGATTTTTGTTAACATGCAAGTATTACACCTTTCCGTATTATTATCAATAACAGGAATCAAACCATCTTTGGACATTTCCATCATTCTTTTATAGTGCACATGTCCTAACCGAGCATGCCATAATGAGGAATTAACAACAACAGAGGAAGTCATATAAACAGAACTAGAGTTAACCGGAATTTTATTCAAATTCAACATAAACATCCCATTGTTATAATAACCAAATCCTACAAATACACCCGACTTTGATAAGATATACTTATCGGACTCATAAGAAGATGCACTTCCTTTTGACAACATTAAAGGTGGTGTATGTTCTATCTACTCCAATTCCAGAATTGCTTGAAGAGGATAACTTGGAGGCCGTAAGACGTAGATCGAAGTGGGAAAACGACGACTACATCTGCAGAGGACACATATTAAACGGTATGTCTGATTCTCTCTTTGACATCTATCAAAATGAGGAATCTGCTAAAGAGTTATGGGATTCTCTTGAATCCAAGTACATGGCAGAGGATGCTTCTAGTAAGAAGTTCCTTGTGAGTAATTTTAACAATTACAAGATGGTCGATTCTAGACCTGTCATGGAACAATTCAATGAACTCCTTAGAATCCTTGGACAATATACTCAACATGGGTTGAAGATGGATGAGTCAATATCGGTTTCAAGTGTGATTGATAAGTTGCCTCCCTCCTGGAAGGATTTCAAACACACTTTAAAACATGGTAAAGATGATCTATCTTTGGTTCAACTTGGTAGTCACTTGCGCATAGAGGAATCTCTAAGGGCGCAAGAGAATGACAAAGGCAAAGGAAAGGAAGTTGGTGGACCATCGGTCAATATGATTGATGATGGTAGAAACAAGAACAAAGGAAAGAAACGTAGTTTCAATGACAATGGTTCTGGTTCCAACAAGAAGCCTAAATTGGCTTGTTGGAAGTGTGGCAAATCTGGTCACTTTAAGAAGGATTGTCGTGTTGGAAACAACAAGAACGGCGCAAGCACAAGTGGTTCGGGAAAGGGGTCTAAGGACCATTCTCAAAACCAAGGTCAGAATTTAATACATAGTTGGAACAGTTTTATTAAAAATTCTGTTTCAACAATTTCTGAGGCATTTTATGTGCAGGATGATGCTATTGCGTGGTGGATTGATTCCGGTGCCACAACTCATGTTTGTAAGGATCGTTGTTGGTTTAAGACATACGAACCAATGGAAGACGGATCAGTCCTTTACATGGGTGATGACCATTCCGCTCCTATTCAAGGAAGAGGAAGTGTGGTGTTGGAATTTAGTTCGGGAAAAACTATTTCTTTGTTTAATGTTTTGTATGTACCTAAACTTCGTAAGAATTTAATTTCTGGTCCTGTCTTGAACAAGTGTGGCTATAAACAAGTTTATGAATCCGATAAGTATATCTTATCGAAGTCGGGTGTATTTGTAGGATTTGGTTATTATAACCATGGGATGTTTATGTTGAATTTGAATAAAATTCCGGTTAACTCTAGTTCTGTTTATATGACTTCCTCTGTTGTTGTTAATTCCTCATTATGGCATGCTCGGTTAGGACATGTGCACTATAAAAGAATGATGGAAATGTCCAAAGATGGTTTGATTCCTGTTATTGATAATAATACGGAAAGGTGTAATACTTGCATGTTAACAAAAATCACTAGAAAACCTTTTAAAAGTGTTACAAGGAATTCTGTAAATCTAGAATTGATTCATAGTGATTTATGTGACTTTCATGCAACTCCATCTTTAGGCAATAAAAAGTATATAGTCACTTTTATAGATGATGCTTCTAGGTTTTGCTATATTTATTTGCTGCATGCAAAAGATGAAGCCCTAGATAAATTTAAAATTTATAAAACCGAAGTTGAACTTCAATTAAGTGGCTTGATTAAAACCTTACGTACGGATAGAGGTGGTGAATATTATGATCCTAAATATTTCCAATCCGTAGGGATAATTCATGAGACTACGGCTCCTTATGTACCACAACAAAATGGTGTGGCTGAAAGAAAGAATAGAACTCTTGAAGAAATGGTTAACGCCATGTTGTCTTACTCAGGCTTGAGTGACGGGTTTTGGGGTGAAGCCATGTTAACGGCTTGTCATCTATTGAATAGAGTTCCTAATAAAAGGAACAAGATTACCCCATATGAGCTTTGGTATAAGAAACGACCAAACTTGACATTTTTGCGAGTTTGGGGATGTAGGGCCGTGGTTAGACTTCCGGACCCTAAAAGAAAAAAGTTGGGAGAAAAAGGTATTGATTGCATCTTTGTTGGATATGCTGAGCATTCCAAGGCATATAGGTTTTATGTTATAGAACCTAATGAATTCATTTCTATAAACACAATTATAGAATCAAGAGATGCAATCTTTGATGAGAATCGTTTCTCTTCGATACCTAGACCCAAGGATATTATACCAATGTCGGCTGAATCTCAAATGGATGATCATTCAATTGATGTACCAAGTGAGACACCCGAACCTCGTAAGAGTACAAGAGTAAGGAAAGCTAAATCATATGGTTCTGATTTTCAACTATATTTAGTTATGGGATCAAGAGATCAAATTGAATCTCAATACTCTTACTGTTATAGTATAGAGGATGATCCAAGAACCTATGATGAAGCAATAAAATCTCGAGACGCTGGTTTTTGGAAAGAAGATGCACTTCCTTTTGACAACATTAAAGGTGGTGTATGTTCTTTCTACCCCTATTCCGGAATTGCTTGAAGATGACAACTTGGAGGCAATCAGACGTAGATCAAAATGAGGAATCTGCTAAAGAGTTATGGGATTCTCTTGAATCCAAGTACATGGCAGAGGATGCTTCTAGTAAGAAGTTCCTTGTGAGTAATTTTAATAATTACAAAATGGTCGATTCAAGACCTGTCATGGAACAGTTCAATGAACTCCTTAGAATCCTTGGACAATATACACAACATGGATTGAAGATGGATGAGTCAATATCTGTTTCAAGTGTGATTGATAAATTGCCTCCCTCCTGGAAGGATTTCAAACACACCTTGAAACATGGTAAAGACGATCTATCTTTGGTTCAACTTGGAAGTCACTTGCGCATAGAGGAATCTCTTAGGGCGCAAGAAGATGACAAAGGCAAAGGAAAAGAAGTTGCTGGACCCTCGATCAATATGATTGATGAGGGTGGAAACAATAAAAACAAAGGAAAGAAACGTAGTTTCAATGACAATGGTTCTGGTCCCAACAAGAAGCCTAAATTGGCATGTTGGAAGTGTGGCAAATCTGGTCACTTTAAGAAGGATTGTCGTGTTGGAAACAACAAGAACGGCGCAAGCACAAGTGGTTCGGGAAAGGGGTCTAAGGACCATTCTCAAAACCAAGGTCAGAATTTAATACATAGTTGGAACAGTTTTATTAAAAATTCTGTTTCAACAATTTCTGAGGCATTTTATGTGCAGGATGATGCTATTGCGTGGTGGATTGATTCCGGTGCCACAACTCATGTTTGTAAGGATCGTTGTTGGTTTAAGACATACGAACCAATGGAAGACGGATCAGTCCTTTACATGGGTGATGACCATTCCGCTCCTATTCAAGGAAGAGGAAGTGTGGTGTTGGAATTTAGTTCGGGAAAAACTATTTCTTTGTTTAATGTTTTGTATGTACCTAAACTTCGTAAGAATTTAATTTCTCGGTCCCGTCTTGAACAAGTGTGGCTATAAACAAGTTTATGAATCCGATAAGTATATCTTATCGAAGTCGGGTGTATTTGTAGGATTTGGTTATTATAACAATGGGATGTTTATGTTGAATTTGAATAAAATTCCTGTTAACTCTAGTTCTCGTTTATATGACTTCCTCTGTTGTTGTTAATTCCTCATTATGGCATGCTCGGTTAGGACATGTGCACTATAAAAGAATGATGGAAATGTCCAAAGATGGTTTGATTCCCGTTATTGATAATAATACGGAAAGGTGTAATACTTGCATGTTAACAAAAATCACTAGGAAACCTTTTAAAAAGTGTTACAAGGAATTCCAGTAAATCTAGAATTGATTCATAGTGATTTATGTGACTTTCATGCACAACTCCATCTTTAGGCAATAAAAAGTATATAGTCACTTTTATAGATGATGCTTCTAGGTTTTGCTATATTTATTTCTTTAATGCAAAAGATGAAGCCCTAGATAAATTTAAAATTTATAAAACCGAAGTTGAACTTCAATTAAGTGGCTTGATTAAAACCTTACGTACGGATAGAGGTGGTGAATATTATGATCCTAAATATTTCCAATCCGTAGGGATAATTCATGAGACTACGGCTCCTTATGTACCACAACAAAATGGTGTGGTGAAAGGAAGAATAGAACTCTTGAAGAAATGGTTAACGCCATGTTGTCTTACTCGGGCTTGAGTGACGGGTTTTGGGGTGAAGCCATGTTAACGGCTTGTCATCTATTGAATAGAGTTCCTAATAAAAGGAACAAGATTACCCCATATGAGCTTTGGTATAAGAAAAGACCAAACTTAGCATTTTTGCGAGTTTGGGGTTGTAGGGCCGTGGTTAGACTTCCGGACCCTAAAAGGAAAAAGTTGGGAGAAAAAGGTGTTGATTGCATCTTTGTTGGATATCTTGAGCATTCCAAGGCATATAGGTTTTATGTTATAGAACCTAATGAATTCATTTCTATTAACACAATTATAGAATCGAGAGATGCAATCTTTGATGAGAATCGTTTCTCTTCGATACCTAGACCCAAGGATATTATACCAATGTCGGCTGAATCTCAAATGGATGATCATTCAATTGATGTACCAAGTGAGACACCCGAACCTCGTAAGAGTACAAGAGTAAGGAAAGCTAAATCATATGGTTCTGATTTTCAACTATATTTAGTTATGGGATCAAGAGATCAAATTGAATCTCAATACTCTTAACCTTGTTATAGTATAGAGGAGGATCCAAGAACCTATGATGAAGCAATAAAATCTCGAGACGCCGGTTTTTGGAAAGAAGCCATCGATGATGAGATTGGTTCTATTATGGAAAATAATACATGGGTCTTGTCGATTTACCACCATTTGTCAAACCGTTGGGGTGCAAATGGATCTTCAAAAAGAAGATGAAAGTCGGTGGAACAATTGACAAGTTTAAAGCTCGATTGGTAATCCAAGGCTTTAGACAAAAGGAAGGGATCGATTACTTCGATACCTATGCACCGGTTGCTCGTATCCCTACTATTAGATTTCGATAGCTTTGGCGGCTATTCGTAATCTATTGATCCATCAAATGGATGTCAAAACAGCATTTCTAAATGGTGATTTAGAAGAAGAAGTGTATATGAAACAACCAGAAGGTTTTGTTATGCCAGGTAATGAGCATAAGGTATGTAAGTTAATTAAGTCATTGTATGGGCTGAAGCAAGCACCTAAGCAGTGGCATCAAAAGTTTGATGAGGTTGTTTTGTCAAATGGTTTTGTATTAAATCAGTCCGACAAATGTGTATATAGCAGATTTGATGAAACCGGTAAAGGTATAATCATCTGCCTATATGTTGATGACATGCTGATTTTTGGCACTGACCAAAAAGTAGTTGATAAAACTAAGAAGTTTTTATCATCAAAATTTTCGATGAAGGACATGGGAGAAGCCGATGTAATTCTTGGTATAAAGATTAAACGGATGAACAAGGGAATTGCAATATCACAATCTCATTATATTGAGAAAATTCTCAAGAGGTTTAATTGTGATAATTGTTCCAAAGTTAGTACTCCCCTGGATCCTACTGAGAAACTTGTATCAAATACTGGTAAACCTGTGTCACAGCTTGAATACTCAAAAGCCATAGGCAGTTTGATGTATGCTATGACGGGCACTCGACCTGATATTGCTTATGCAGTTGGAAGATTGAGTAGGTTCACTAGTAATCCTAGTAGACAGCATTGGCATGCTATAACAAGGGTGTTCAAGTACTTAAAAGGTACTATGGACTATGGTTTGTGTTATAGTAGGATTGTCGTGTTGGAAACAACAAGAAAGGCGCAAGCACAAGTGGTTCGGGAAAGGGGTCTAAGGACCATTCTCAAAACCAAGGTCAGAATTTAATACATAGTTGGAACAGTTTTATTAAAAATTCTGTTTCAACAATTTCTGAGGCATTTTAAGTGCAGGATGATGCTATTGCGTGGTGGATTGATTCCGGTGCCACAACTCATGTTTGTAAGGATCGTTGTTGGTTTAAGACATACGAACCAATGGAAGACGGATCTGTCCTTTACATGGGTGATGACCATTCCGCTCCTATTCAAGGAAGAGGAAGTGTGGTATTGGAATTTAGTTCGGGAAAAACGATTTCTTTGTTTAATGTTTTATATGTACCTAAACTTCGTAAGAATTTAATTTCTGGTCCTGTCTTAAACAAGTGTGGTTATAAACAAGTTTATGAATCCGATAAGTATATCTTATCGAAGTCGGGTGTATTTGTAGGATTTGGTTATTATAACAATGGGATGTTTATGTTGAATTTGAATAAAATTCCTGTTAACTCTAGTTCTGTTTATATGACTTCCTCTGTTGTTGTTAATTCCTCATTATGGCATGCTCGGTTAGGACATGTGCACTATAAAAGAATGATGGAAATGTCCAAAGATGGTTTGATTCCTGTTATTGATAATAATACGGAAAGGTGTAATACTTGCATGTTAACAAAAATCACTAGGAAACCTTTTAAAAGTGTTACAAGGAATTCTGTAAATCTAGAATTGATTCATAGTGATTTATGTGACTTTCATGCAACTCCATCTTTAGGCAATAAAAAGTATATAGTCACTTTTATAGATGATGCTTCTAGGTTTTGCTATATTTATTTGCTGCATGCAAAAGATGAAGCCCTAGATAAATTTAAAATTTATAAAACCGAAGTTGAACTTCAATTAAGTGGCTTGATTAAAACCTTACGTACGGATAGAGGTGGTGAATATTATGATCCTAAATATTTCCAATCCGTAGGATAATTCATGAGACTACGGCTCCTTATGTACCACAACAAAATGGTGTGGTGAAAGGAAGAATAGAACTCTTGAAGAAATGGTTAACGCCATGTTGTCTTACTCGGGCTTCGAGTGACGGGTTTTGGGGTGAAGCCATGTTAACGGCTTGTCATCTATTGAATAGAGTTCCTAATAAAAGGAACAAGATTACCCCATATGAGCTTTGGTATAAGAAAAGACCAAACTTAGCATTTTTTGCGAGTTTGGGGTTGTAGGGCCGTGGTTAGACTTAGGACCCTAAAAGGAAAAAGTTGGGAGAAAAAGGTGTTGATTGCATCTTTGTTGGATATCTTGAGCATTCCAAGGCATATAGGTTCTATGTTATAGAACCTAATGAATTCATTTCTATTAACACAATTATAGAATCGAGAGATGCAATCTTTGATGAGAATCGTTTCTCTTCGATACCTAGACCCAAGGATATTATACCAATGTCTTTGAATCTCAAATGGATGATCATTCAATTGATGTACCAAGTGAGACACCCGAACCTCGTAAGAGTACAAGAGTAAGGAAAGCTAAATCATATGGTTCGATTTTCAACTATATTTAGTTATGGGATCAAGAGATCAAATTGAATCTCAATACTCTTCTTGTTATAGTATAGAGGAGGATCCAAGAACCTATGATGAAGCAATAAAATCTCGAGACGCCGGTTTTTGGAAAGAAGCCATCGATGATGAGATTGGTTCTATTATGGAAAATAATACATGGGTCTTGTCTCCGATTTACCACCAGCCGTAAACCTTTGGGGTGCAAATGGATCTTCAAAAAGAAGATGAAAGTCGATGGAACAATTGACAAGTTTAAAGCTCGATTGGTAATCCAAGGCTTTAGACAAAAGGAAGGGATCGATTACTTCGATACCTATGCACCCGGTTGCTCGTATCACTACTATTAGATTTCGATAGCTTTGGCGGCTATTCGTAATCTATTGATCCATCAAATGGATGTCAAAACAAAGATTTCTAAATGGTGATTTAGAAGAAGAAGTGTATATGAAACAACCGTAAGGTTTTGTTATGCCAGGTAATGAGCATAAGGTATGTAAGTTAATTAAGTCATTGTATGGGCTGAAGCAAGCACCTAAGCAGTGGCATCAAAAGTTTGATGAGGTTGTTTTGTCAAATGGTTTTGTATTAAATCAGTCCGACAAATGTGTATATAGCAGATTTGATGAAACCGGTAAAGGTATAATCATCTGCCTATATGTTGATGACATGCTGATTTTTGGCACTGACCAAAAAGTAGTTGATAAAACTAAGAAGTTTTTATCATCAAAATTTTCGATGAAGGACATGGGAGAAGCCGATGTAATTCTTGGTATAAAGATTAAACGGATGAACAAGGGAATTGCAATATCACAATCTCATTATATTGAGAAAATTCTCAAGAGGTTTAATTGTGATAATTGTTCTAAAGTTAGTACTCCCATGGATCCTACCGAGAAACTTGTATCAAATCTTGGTAAACCCGTGTCACGGCTCGAATACTCAAAAGCCATTGGCGCTTGATGTATGCTATGACGGGCACTCGACCCGATATTGCTTATGCGGTTGGAAGATTGAGCAGTTCACTAGTAATCCTAGTAGACAAAGATTGGCATGCTATAACAAGGGTGTTCAAGTACTTAAAAGGTACTATGGACTATGGTTTGTGTTATAGTGGACATCCTTCTATATTAGAAGGTTACACGGATGCTAGTTGGATCAACCAAGAAGATTCATCTTCTACGAGTGGTTGGGTGTTCTTGCTTGGAGGAGGTGCCATTTCTTGGGCTTCTAAAAGCGCAGACATGTATTACACATTCTACAATGGAATCGATTTTGTAGCATTGGTCAGCCGCTTTGGAAAAGAAGCGGAGTGGCTTTAACTTGATATATGAGATTCCATTATGGCCAAAACCGATATCACCAATGTCTATCCATTGTGATAGTGCTGCCACTTTGGCTAGGGCCTATAGTCAAATTTATAATGGCAAGTCTAGACACTTGGGTGTCGGCATAGTATGATTCGGGAGTTAATCATGAATGGTGTGATATCGGTTGAGTTTGTTCGGTCGCAACAAAATTTGGTGACCACTTGACGAAGGGGTTAGCCGGAGACTTGGTAAATAAGTCGGCAATGGGAATGGGATTAAAGTCCATTTAATCCTCTAATTGTGAGATACCCAATTCCCTTCTAATACAACGTTAGAAGCTTGAATTCAATGTGGAAAGCTCGCAGTTGGAGATTGGAACACATGTTATTATTTCCCAAGGTATGTGTTCGCACTGCAAGTAAAGGTTAGGTTGAAGAATATCTTCTTAATAGTTCCTTTGAAAAATTGCAAATGCAGGTGCAAGATTAAAGGAACTACCTATATGGACATGAAGTTTTGCCGCTTCAAGAAGCTAGGACTTGGCTTCCTATATGTTCACTAATGGATATGGACACATGGCTTGTAAAAGTGTCAAGATTAAACAAAGAGAATTGTACGAACTTATGTGTATAGTATCTTCGTGTATTCATATGAGTTGACGGGTTCAATCGTTACGACACCCCGATTCTCGAGTATTTGAAATGTGTATTATACTAAGATGAAAATTCAATCGCAAGACATTTTCATTTATGCATTCGTTTGTTTCGTTATTTATACAGTTTAGTAAATCAAAGTGTCATCTGCAGAGTAAGATAACATGGCGTTAACCATTTCTTCAAGAGTTCTATTCTTCCTTTCAGCCACACCATTTTGTTGTGGTACATAAGGAGCCGTAGTCTCATGAATTATCCCTACGGATTGGAAATATTTAGGATCATAATATTCACCACCTCTATCCGTACGTAAGGTTTTAATCAAGCCATTAAGTTGAAGTTCAACTTCAGTTTTATAAATTTTAAATTTATCTAGGGCTTCATCTTTTGCATGCAGCAAATAAATATAGCAAAACCTAGAGGCATCATCTATAAAAGTGACAATATACTTTTTATTGCCTAAAGATGGAGTTGCATGAAAATCACATAAATCACTATGTATCAATTCAAGTTTTACAGAATTCCTTGTAACACTTTAAAAAGGTTTCCTAGTGATTTTTGTTAACATGCAAGTATTACACCTTTCCGTATTATTATCAATAATAGGAATCAAACCATCTTTGGACATTTCAAGCATTCTTTTATAGTGCACATGTCCTAACCGAGCATGCCATAATGAGGAATTGACAACAACAGAGGAAGTCATATAAACAGAACTAGAGTTAACAGGAATTTTATTCAAATTCAACATAAACATCCCATTGTTATAATAACCAAATCCTACAAATACACCCGACTTCGATAAGATATACTTATCGGATTCATAAACTTGTTTATAACCACACTTGTTTAAGACAGACCGTAAATTAAATTCTTACGAAGTTTAGGTACATATAAAACATTAAACAAAGAAATCGTTTTTCCCGAACTAAATTCCAATACCACACTTCCTCTTCCTTGAATAGGAGCGGAATGGTCATCACCCATGTAAAGGACAGATCCGTCTTCCATTGGTTCGTATGTCTTAAACCAACAACGATCTTTACAAACATGAGCAAAGGGCACCGGAATCAATCCACCACGCAATAGCATCATCCCCGCACATAAAATGCCTCGAAATTATTGAAACAGTAATTTTTAATAAATCTGCTCCAACTATGAATTAAATTCGACCTTGGTTTTGAGAATGGTCCTTAGACCCCTTTCCCGAACCACTTGTGCTTGCGCCGTTCTTGTTGTTTCCAACACGACAATCCTTCTTAAAGTGACCAGATTTGCCACACTTCCAACAAGCCAATTTAGGCTTCTTGTTGGAACCAGAACCATTGTCATTGAAACTACGTTTCTTTCCTTTGTTCTTGTTTCTACCATCATCAATCATATTGACCGATGGTCCACCAACTTCCTTTCCTTTGCCTTTGTCATTCTCTTGCGCCCTTAGAGATTCCTCTATGCGCAAGTGACTACCAAGTTGAACCAAAGATAGATCATCTTTACCATGTTTCAAAGTGTGTTTGAAATCCTTCCAGGAGGGAGGCAACTTATCAATCACACTTGAAACCGATATTGACTCATCCATCTTCAACCCATGTTGAGTATATTGTCCAAGGATTGTAAGGAGTTCATTGAATTGTTCCATGACAGGTCTAGAATCGACCATCTTGTAATTGTTAAAATTACTCACAAGGAACTTCTTACTAGAAGCATCCTCTGCCATGTACTTGGATTCAAGAGAATCCCATAACTCTTTAGCAGACTCCTCATTTTGATAAATGTCAAATAAAGGATCAGACATACCGTTCAATATGTGTCCTCTGCAGATGTAGTCGTCGTTTTCCCACTTTGATCTACGTCTGATTGCCTCCAAGTTGTCATCTTCAAGCAATTCCGGAATAGGGGTAGAAAGAACATACACCACCTTTAATGTAGTTAAAAGGAAGTGCATCTTCTTCTGCCAACGTCTGAAGTCTTGCCCTTCAAACTTGTCTAGCTTTCCAAACTTGTTCGTCATCTCCTTCAAAGTACTTCCACCAGCCATGAGTTTCACCAAATACTTTATTCGTTTGTAGGGGAATTAGGGTCTTTGATACTAATGGTGCTTCCGGATATATGATTGAATCGTGTATAATCCACTTTCCGAATAAAGTATTTCGACCCTTATTGCCTGGGTTACACGAAATCCTTATTGGGATAAGACAATCACGCAATTTGTTTTCTAGGCAAAGAGAACAAATCAAAACCTTGAGAATTGATTGCTTTCGTTATATTGTTGTAATTTACTCTTGTGTTTTTCATATATGTACAACTGAGATCAATCTCTGTATATATACAGATGGGGAGGTATTAGTTAAAGGGTATAATCAAAAGACATGACTTTAGCCAAGCAATGTGTCTCTTCATTTTGAAAAGGCATCTGTACAGGAACTGCACGGCCGTGTCTTATGAATCGCACGGCCAGTGTTGTTCATACTCGCACGGCCGTGTCATATGAACTGCACGGCCGTGCTGTTCATACTGATCAGCAAAAAGAGCTACCCTTTAACTTTTACTTCTATATCGAGGTTGACTTCGTTTTAGCTCAAACGAGTGTGTACTCCACACTTTCCCTTACTCGTATCCGAGTCTAATACGAATCACATTGATCTCTTAGTAAATCACCATTACAATAAAACAAGTTGATGACACTAAAATCACCAACAGTTCATAATCTGGGGAGTGTGAGAATTGGAAAACCTTTGGTTGTTTATTCACAAACTCTTAATATTTATATAAGAGAGTGTCCTATTCTAATGAGGAAAAGAAGTCCTATTCTAATAAGGAGAAAGAGTTTTCTTATTCTAAGTCCTATTCTAATAAGGAGAAAGAGTTTCCTTATTCTAAGTCCTATTCTAATAAGGAGAAGGAGTTTCCTTATTCTAATCATAATACAATATTTAGTTGCCTAATCTAAATATATGAGAATATTGACAAGGAATAATCTAGAGAAAGTCAAACAAGGAACATTAGGAAACTTTAGGAGGAGATTCCGTAATATCCTTAATACGCCCCCACAAGATGGACGATCCTTGGAGAAGACCAATCTTGGAAATGAGTTGATCGAAGCGTAAGCGAGATAGTGGTTTCGTTAGAATATCAGCAAGTTGGTCATTACCAGAAATGTGTTGCACACGGAGAGAGCCAGACTGAACCTGTTCACAAACAAAATGAAACGAGAGAGCCACATGCTTCATCCGAGAGTGAAAGACCGGGTTTGCTGAATAAGTTGTGGCACCAAGGTTGTCACAATATACAACAGGCATAGAAGTAAGTGAAATACCAAGCTCAATAAGCAGATTTCGAACCCAAGTAATCTCAGCAGTGGTGTCAGCAATGGCACGAAACTCGGCTTCAGTGGTAGAGCGGGCAAGAGCACGTTGCTTGCGGGATGACCAAGTAACCGGGTTACGCCCGAAGTAAACAAAAAAACTAGAGGTGGATACAAAATCATCCTTGTCACCAGCCCAATCGGCATCACAAAATGCATGAAGAGTGGGGGGTGATGCAGAGTAAATCTGGAGACCCAAGTGCATAGTACCATGAAGGTAGCGGAGGAGCCGCTTGAGAGCAACCCAGTGAGATGATTGGGGATTTTGCATGAATTGTGCAAGTTTGTTTACCGAGAAGGCAATGTCAGGGCGAGTAAATGACAAGTATTGAAGACCTCCAGCAGTAGCACGATAGGAAGTAGGTTCAATAGCGGGAGTGGTAGTAGATCTCACAAGGGGTGGTGATGTGACCATAGGGGTGGGGAGTGGTTTACAGTCAATCATGTTGTGACGGGTGAGAAGATCATGGATGTACTTCGTTTGGGAGAGGAGGATGCCATTTTTGTTGGGGACAACCTCAACACCCAAGAAATATGACAGAGGACCAAGATCTTTGAGAGAGAAACGCTTGGACAAGCTAGTGATGAATGACTGAAGAAGTGTAAGCGATGGTCCGGTGACAATGATGTCATCAACATAAACCAAAAGAAAAATTGGGGTAGGTGTTTTGTTGAATATAAAGAGGGAAGGATCGGCTAGGGAGGGGTGAAATCCATAAGTGGTGAGGTAGGTTTTGAGTTCTTGGAACCAAGCTCGAGGTGCTTGTTTGAGACCATAGATGGCTTTAGAGAGATGACAAACGTGAGAGGGGTTAGTGGAGTCCTCAAAGCCGGGGGGTTGTGTCATAAAAACGGATTCAGAGAGCGAGCCTTGAAGAAAGGCGTTGTTGACATCAAGCTGGCGGAGAGGCCAGCGATTGGTTGTGGCAAGGGAGAGAAGGAGCCTGACAGTAGCGGGTTTGACAACAGGACTGAAGGTTTCAGTGAAATCAACACCGGGTTATTGGTGAAAGCCCTTGGCCACAAGCCGAGCCTTATATTTCTGAATTGTATTGTCAGGGTTGTACTTGATGCGAAATACCCATTTGCATCCGACAATGTTGTGGGCTGTGGTAGGGGGAACTAGATTCCAGGTATTATTTCGAGTGAGAGCCTGAAATTCCTCGATCATGGCGTTGCGCCAGTGTGGGATAGAGAGAGCTTGTTTGGTGGTTGTGGGTAGGCTTGTGGGAGAAGGGAGGTAGGATAGGTTGGCATATTTGGGGTTGCGTTTAGTAATTCCATGGGACAGCCGGGTAGTAATGGTACGGGTGGGAGGGGGAACAGTGCTGCTGGGAGAAGGGGCCGATCGCGCGGGTGAGGGGGGCGATCACGCAGAGTTTCTGGAAGGGAGGAGCGATCACGCGAATCGAGGGTGCAATCGCGCGAAGTTACTGGAGTAGAGGGGCGATCGCGCGGTTCTTGGGGGCGATCGCGGGTTTTCCGCTGGGCCTGGGTCAGGTCTGGGCTGACTGCAGGGCGATGGGTGGTTATGGGAGGGAGGGTTTGAGGGGGGTTGGGTAGGGGAAGGGGTGGGGAGATTGGGTGGTGGTTGAATGGAGGGTGTGGTGTTTAGGACAGGGAGGAATAGAGTGTGCCAATCGGAGGGAGGGGGAGAGGAAGCAATGGGGGGAATGGAGGTGAGAGAGGTGTAGGGAAATGTGTTTTCAACAAAACGGACATGGCGGGAGGTGTAGACTCGATGGGAGGTGGGGTCAAGGCAGTAATACACACTTTGCGTGGGTGAGTAACCAACAAAGATACATAGAATGGATTTAGGGGTTAGCTTGTGAGGGGTATAAGGGCGGAGCCAAGGATAACAGAGACAGCCAAAGCTTCGTAATTTGGTGTAGTTTGGAGGGGAATGGAATAGACGAAGGTAGGGGGAATCATTGTTGAGGGTGGGGGTAGGCATTCTGTTTATGAGAAAGGTGGCAGTGGTGAGAGTATAGGGCCAAAAGGTGAGGGGTAGGTTGGCATGGGAGAGAAGGGTGAGACCTGTTTCAACAATGTGGCGGTGACGACGTTCGACATACCCATTATGTTCAGGAGTGTGAGGTGGAGTGGTGAGATGAGTGATACCGTTTTGGGCCAGAGTGGGTATGAGTTTGAGGTATTCACCCCCGTTATCGGAGTAGACTTGAATGATAGGACGGCAGAAGAATTTTTCGACTAGGGTTTTGAAACGAATGAATGTGTTGTAGGTGTCAGATTTGTGTTTTAGGGGGTAGAACCAAATGTATTTGGTGTAGTGGTCGACAAAGATGACATAGTATTTGAAATTGTCAAGGGAATGAACCGGGGAAGTCCATACATCGGAAAAAATGAGATCTAGAGGAGCATGTGAAATAAGAGTAGAGGTTGCAAAAGGTAGCTTGTGGCTTTTATTAATAAAACAAGAATTGCATGGAGGTAGGTTAGAGGAGATGGATAAACTGAACTTGCTACGTAATAAACTAAGGATGGGGGAAGCGGGATGTCCTAATCTATGATGCCATAGTTGTGAAGAAAGGGAGCTTGAGTGAGCTTGAATTGGCGGAGGGTGCCAGATGTAGACGCCGTCCTCAAGGTTTCCATGGATGAGATTTTGACTCGTGGCTTGATCTTTAATAAGAAAGGAGGAGGGGGAGAATTCAATGATAGCATTGTTGTCACGACAGAATTGAGACACAGATAGAATGTTACGAGTAATAAGAGGAACATGTAAGACATTATTGAATTGAAGGAGAGAAGAGGGCGTGGAGAGAGAGAAAGAACCTATGTGGGATATAGGAAGGGAAGAACCGTCTCCGATAATGACGTCGTCACTGCCATTGTAGGGTGTGTGTAGGGCAAGGTTGGAAAGGTTGTTTGTGATGTGATTGGTTGCACCACTATCGATGAGCCAAGAAGGAGGAGAAGAGTGGTTGTGATAGGCGGTGGTGTGGGCTTGGTGGTTAGGTTGTGGGTTTCAGTTTTGGTGATGGAAGGGACGGGAGTTTACGGTAAGGTGGTCGCGCTTAAATTGGCGACATTGGGAGAAGACATGGCCAATGTTATGACAGTATTGGCATTTACTCTTAAAGGGGAGGGGTGGGGGGTCGAGCTAGGGGGTGGGGAGGGATTGGTGGTGTGGTAAGAGTTACGGGTGGGTGAGGGACGAGTTTGGGCGGTGAGGGCGGTGGTGAGGGTGGATTGGTGGACTAGGGGAGTAATGGTGGGATCTAAGGTTCCTATGAAGGACCTAATAATGGGGCGATCTTGGTGAAACCAAGTTATGGCTGTCGGGTTGGGGATAGAGATGGTGGTGGCCGGTTTGGCCGGTTCATCGTCGGTTTTAGTGACGGCTTGATGGGCGGCGTTTGGGATGGTGGAGGAAGCTCCGACCATTGCAGGGATGGGGGGGGGGGGAATTGAGGGGTTTTTAGGGGAAGGGGGTTGGATCTTAATGCTCTGATACCATGTGAGAATTGGAAAACCCTTGGGTTGTTTATTCACAAACTCTTAATATATATATAAGAGAGTGTCCTATTCTAATGAGGAAAAGAAGTCCTATTCTAATAAGGAGAAAGAGTTTCCTTATTCTAAGTCCTATTCTAATAAGGAGAAAGAGTTTCCTTATTCTAAGTCCTATTCTAATAAGGAGAAGGAGTTTCCTTATTCTAATCATAATACAATATTTAGTTGCCTAATCTAAATACATGAGAATATTGACAAGGAATAATCTAGAGAAAGTCAAACAAGGAACATTAGGAAACTTTAGGAGGAGATTCCGTAATATCCTTAATAGGGAGTTGATGCTGCATTGCTGCAAAAGAGATAGCAACAATTTAGAACAATCATTATCAAAGATTCAAAATGATGATCAAACTAACTGAACCTCAGTTATTTCTAACAAGTTCACCTTTGCACAGAAAATAAAAGAAATTTAAACATTTTATGAAGTATAATGTCTCCATCCGTGCATAGATTGGTCTTCGATACAAGTGTTGGATCCCAAGAATTGTACGAACAATCATTCCAGCAGCATTGCAAGCTGGTCCAGTGTCTCCTCTAACTCCACATTTCACCTTCGGATAATAAAATTATCATGCCTGCTAATTTTCTAGACAAACTTAAACAAGTTTGGTAAGGAAATATATACTCCCCCTGTCCCATAGAAATTTGAATAATTTTATCAGACACAAGAATTAAGGAGAAAAGTGTAAAGGTGATGTGTTGTGAAGGTAAATGATTGAATAGAAGAGAGAAAGTGAGTAATTGGGTAATTGTTTTAAGTATGACAAGTGAGTCTCATTTTTTTTTTAAACTATATTGATTACTTTGAGATGACCAAAATAAATTTTTTTGCATATTACTATGGGATTGAAGGAGTATTGAATTATGTGACAGGGCAGGAATAAAGGACATAGGCTTTCATCTTTGAGAATTGAGTAGTTTTGGAGGCCTTAGGGTGGGAGTGTTGAATATCAGTCAGGTATAAATTCAAAAGTGAAAAGACAGCCGTTGTTTGTCTAAATGATTTAGATAATTAATGAATATCTCACAATATAAATTTCAAAAAAAAAAAAAAAATTGCCACCGATTGCAATGTTCATACTATCCTTCGGTGTTATACACTTAATCTATAATAAAATACACATCGAATTTAATCGTTTATAACCGTTGGGATAAAAAACGGCTGAGATTGAATCTAAAAAAATGATTCAACGGCCTGTATTAACCCAAATATTCCACCTTCCAACTCTTAGTTGTATAATTTTCCACCTTCTCCTCTCAAACTTGTCTTTTAACTTTCCCACACACCCTTTTATTTACTACTTGATTTTTTTATTAATTTTTTTTTTATTATTATTTACTTATCAATCTCATTGATAAAGCCATTGAAGACATTAAAGAGAAAGAAGAACAAAAGCTTTAGAGAACACCAAAAGTATATTTTGGTTATGATACAAGGGGAGAAGTCTTAAGGACTTGCCCTAAGCTAAGACATAAAAGGGAAAAGACAAAACTACCCTTAAAGGCTAAGATAAAATATAACATAATATTTAACACCCTCCCTCAAACTCACGATGATGCAGCAAGAAGCATTGAGAGTTTGCCGACAAAGAAACGATGACGATCAACAGTGTGAGCTTTAGTGAAGAAGTCCGCAAGCTGATTCTTGGAGGAGACAAAAGGCAAGGAGATGGTTCCATGCTCATAATGGTGTCGAGTAATATGACAATCAATCTCAATGTGTTTTGTACGCTCATGAAACACAGAATTATGAGCAATTTGAATGGCACTCTTGTTGTCGCAGTGAAGAGGTGTCGGAGAGGTACAATATACTCCCATGTCAGCAAGTAACCATCGTAACCAAACAATCTCACAAGTGGTAGAAGCCATAGCACGATACTCTACCTCAGTTGAAGAACGAGAAACAACATCTTGTTTCTTGCTCTTCTAAGATATAAGAGAATCCCCAAGAAAGATACAAAAGCCTGTAGTTGATTTACGGTCTGTTGAGTTACCAGCCCAATCAGCATCAGAGAAGGCAGAAAGGTCTAAAGAAGAGGTAGAAGGAAACAACAAACTCTGACAAAGAGTTCCTCTAAGGTAGCGAAGAATACGAACAACAGCAGCCCAGTGAACTGAAGTAGGAGAAATAACAAACTGACTGACAATGTGAATAGCATGAGAAATATCAGGACGAGTGATGGTAAGATAAACTAAACTGCCAACAATAGTACGATACAAAGTGGGATCAGCTAGAGGAGTTCCATAAGTAGGAGAATAACGAGCATTAACTTCAAGAGGAGAATCAACAATCTTAGTATACTCCTGCCTTAGCACGCTCTATAATATCAGTAGTATACTTAGATTAAGAAAGAAGATAACCTTTTGGAGAAGATGCTATCTCAATACCAAGAAAATACTTTAATGATCCCAGATCTTTCATGTCAAACTCCCGAGCTAAAGTATTTTTCAAAACTGCAATACCATCAACATCATCCCCCGTAATAATCATATCATCAACATATAACAAAAGCAACACACGGCCAGCAGAGGATGAACTGACAAACAATGCAGGATCATGATGACTAGAAGAGTAACCAAGAGAGACAATCACTCTAGAAAACTTCTCAAACCAAGCTTTAGGAGCTTGTTTGAGCCCATAAAGCGCTCTTTTGAGCTTACAAACCTGTCCAACATCATGGGAAACACCAGGGGGAGGAGTCATATAGACCTCTTCTTTAAGATCCCCGTTCAGAAAAGCATTTTTAACATTCAATTGAGAGATATGCCAATGACGAACAGATGCAACTGCTAGGAGAACTCTAACAGTTGTCATTTTGGCAACGGGAGCAAAAGTCTCATCATAATCCATACCATACTGTTGAGAGAACCCTCTCGCAACCAAACGTGCCTTATATCGTTCAATAGACCCATCAGACTTTGTTTTGATTTTATAGACCCAACGAGACCCAATTGGTTTCTTTCCCGCTGGCAAGGAGACAAGATCCCAAGTGTGACTTCTAGCTAAAGCAGTAAGCTCCTCAGTCATAGCCTGCTACCAAAGAGGATCTCTAGATGCCTCAACATAAGATGAAGGCTAACACAAATAATGATGAATAGAAGATAAAAAAGCAGTGAAGGAAGGCGAGTAACATGAATAAGCAAAATCAGGTAATTTAGTAGACTTACGGATACGATCAGAAGGAGGCCGAATAGGAGGATCTGGAGGATGATCTGCAATCACAAGAGGATCTTGGGAAGCCATGAGGGGAGGACCATCATCAAGATCACCATTTTCCTGATTTGTAATAGCACTAGAAGGCAACTCTATATGATTTTCATCAATATGAAAAGGATCAATGCGAGAAAGATCAGATTGAGTCATATTATGAGAGACTGAGGGAATGGAGAAGAAAGGAATATGCTCAATGAAGACAACATGACGAGCAACATACAATTTTCTAGTAGATGGATCATAACAACGAAAACCTTTTTGAGTCTCACTATAACCAAGAAAAACATATATGGCACAACGAGAAGACAACTTAGTGCGTTCAACACTAGGCTTAAGAACAAAACAAGTAGATCCAAAAACTCTCAAGTTTGAATAGTCAGGGGTATGACCAAACAACTTCTCATAGGGAGAAATACCGAATTATGAGTCGTGGGAATCCTATTAATCAAGTGAACAGCAGAAGAATTGCTTCTCCCCAAAATTCACTAGGGACACTAGCAGACAAAGAGCATAAAACGAGCAGCTTTCTACAATGTGACGATGTTTTCTTTCGGCTACACCATTTTGTTCAGGGGTGTCGGTGCAAGAGGATTCATGTACGCCCCATCGTAAACAAATAAATCGTAGAGATTTTTAGACGTATATTCCCCACCCAAATCGAACGAAAGCACTTGACAACGAAGAATGTTGAGTCTTAACATAAGATTGAAAAGCAAAGTGTATATATCTAAAAATTCTGAACGATGTTTCATAAGATAAACCCAACAATAACGAGTATAATCATCAATGAAAGACACATAATAGCGAGACACCCCTTTTGTGGGAACAGGGGCAGGTCCCCAAACATCAGAATGAACCAAATCAAAAGGTGCAAAGACTTAGAATCACTTAGATTAAAAGGCAAGGCGTAAAATTTTCCAAGTTTACATCCACTACAATCGAAATATCATGAGACTTCAAATCCCCTAAAACACCACTAGAAACCAAAAATCTAAGTCGAGGTCCGTAAATATGACCAAGTCTAGAATGCCATAATACAAATTTAGAAGATGATGAAGTCAAATGAAATTTGGATAGGTCGACACTGCGGCCACATGACTAGCATGGTGCACCTATCCGTAATATAAAGTCCCCTTTTTCTCTATGGCCTGTCCCAATCTCCTTCTTGGATTTTAGATCCCGTATATGACAAGTAGAGGGAAAGAAATGAAACGTAATGACCAGAATCACATAATGGACCAACAGAAGTAAGGTTCATGGTTAATTTGAGAATACAATAAACATCTGGCAGAAAGATATTTGATGACTGAACATTACCAATTCCTATCAAAGGCATAGGAGTACCATCTGCAGTTGAGACTGCAGTTTCAAAAACATGAGGAGACATAGATATGAAGGAGGAAAAATGAGGAGACATATGGTGAGAAGCTCCAGAATCTAAGAGCCAAGGATGAGACAAACCTCAAGTCTTGGGAGAAGAGACAAGACATAGCATGAGACCGAGGCGAGAACCGAGTAGCTAGAAACCTTCGAAACCGATCGCCAAGGATGTCTCTTGACTGATAGGCATGTCTCCAACAGGCTGATATGAATGAGGCACAAAAGCAGCTGTAGTAGGACGAAAATTGGGCTGTGGTCCTCCACCCGAGAAATTTCCACGACCTCTACCAGAACGATATTGAGGCTGAGGTGCCCGACCTCCTCTTGTTTGACCACCTTGGCAATTTCTTTCCAAAGAATTTTGGGCATTGGTTTTTCCAAAGGACCCATCTCCTTACAATAAGCACATTCCCGAGCATTCATACTAGGATTCCACACACTCCGATTCCGAGAAGATCTATTCAAATTGACAAAGAAGAGCGTAAGAGTCGGTAGTTTGAGGAGCAGCAAGCTACAGAGGTTGTTGGAATGTGGGTGACCTTACCAAGACGAGTGTTAAGACGAGTTTCCTCAAGAAATAACTCATGAACTACGTAATCAACGAAGGCGGTGGCGTACGATGTAAAATCGACCCACGCATTAGCTCAAACTCAGCACGAAGAGCCATTAGAAATTGCACCAACCTCTGTTCTTCCCTATGAGTAATGTAAGGAGTAAAAGCTCGCAATTCAGCAGACTCAGTTGCAGCCAACTGATCCCAAAGAGAAGTCATCTTGTTGTAGAATTCTTCAATACCCATATCATCTGTTTGAACTAAGGCTCGAATGTCAGCCTCCAACTGATATTGAACAGCAAAATTAGACCTTACATACAACTTCTGCAGATAATCCCAAACCTCCTTCGCAGTCTCATATTTTGCTAATTGCATACCGATTCTATGTTCAACCGAGTTATTAATCCATGTGATAATTTTCGAGTTATTAGTATCCCAAACCTCACTCAACTCCTCAAACTTTTCTCCAGCATCAGCTTTTGTAGGAATAGTAGCAGTACCAGTTATATACTTCCACATTTGCTTCCCCTTCAGAAATTTTTTTATCCCAAAGCTCCAATACGTATAGTTAGTACCATCTAAACGAACACTAATAGACTGCAATGAATCATCTTTCCCAGCCATCGCAATAACAAAACAGAAAACCAACAATCCAAACAAATAACCAACAGGGGCAACAAAACCCTAAATAGAAGACAGATGCGGTAACACACAATAAACGAAATCGAACCTGAAATCAAAGCAACGCAAGCCAGAAGAACAAAAGCTTTAGAGAAAGAAGAATAAAAGCTTTAGAGAACACCAAAAGTATATTTTGGTTATGATACAAGGGGAGAAGTCTTAAGGACTTGCCCTAAGCTAAGACATAAAAGGGAAAAGACAAAACTACCCTTAAAGGCTAAGATAAAATATAACATAATATTTAACACTCATAACCATCAATATCAATAGAGTTTGGATTTTATTTTTTATTATTTATTGTTCATGATTTTTTTTTACTTTTGTTATAATAATAAATAAAAACTTAGTTTAAATTACTTTTTTGAGAGTTATATTTTTTTACTATCACGACGATTTCGATTAAAGAAGGGAAAAATAATGAATTAGTAGAACCGCGAGTGGGAAGGCGTCACTCCGTGCCCTTGACATGGGGGTTAGTACTAGTAATATACCCCCGCAATTGGATTTCTTCAACATTATTTATCTATCTAATAAATACACCCGCAACATTAAATCTTTCTTTTATCTACCCATTAAATTTTCATCTTTCCCCATTAAATTTTCATATTCGTTAAACCCTATAGACTTACCTTTCTTACCTTCTCTCTTACCTCGAGTTATCTCTCCCTCAATCAAGCTTACAAAATTATCTATTCAAGATTAATATATTATGTTGAAAGATCAAGTATAGATAGAAACACAGTTGACTTAAAGGCGTAAATGTATATATTTTTGAACACTCTAAGCGTTTTTACATTGTTTTTTTTTTTAACAACTCTCATCGATATGGTTCGATTGTCAAAATCTTGTAAAAAACTAGTTTTTTCGTAACATAAGAAAAAAACTAGTTTTAAAGCACTAAGTCTAACTAATAAGAGTGATGAACGGTTCTGAAAACTAGTTTTTTATAACATTTTGAAAAAAACTAGTTTTTCACAAGAGTTACTTGGTTCGATTAATAGTGGCCAAACATATTTGTAATGTTTGGTGACTATCGACCAATCATATTCGAATTGTTCGGCTAATGACTAGCGAACATTTAAAGGTTGTTCAAACATTATTAACCGAACATTGTTAAATTATTCAACTATTGACTACTGACCATTTTGAAACTGCTCCCACACCCTTATAACCCCCCTCTCTCCTTGCATCTGCGTTGTTTGAATATGTAAAGGTTAGGTGTGTTCGTGCGTGCACGTGGATGTGGGGTGTATGTGGTGTGTTTTGTTATTTTAGATGGTGTTTATTTAAGAATTTAAAATGGTAAAATAGATATAATGGTAGTGTAGTGACTGTAGTCTATAATTTTTAAAGACAAACTAGTGCTACACCCGTGCGTTAAACGCACGGCCAAAAAACTATTTTAAAATAAGTTAAAATTTTAAGCAATTATCTAGGTATAAAATTATAGATTAAGATATAATAATTGTTAACACAATTTTTTCATTAATTGATGATAATGTTAATGAAACTCTCCAACCGGTTAATGTGATCATATTAATAAGCAAAGAACAACAAATTCTAATTGGTTCCTGGTCAGAGACCACTGTGTTCTTTTATTCCAATTGAAAAGTAGGCATCTTAGTACATAAGCTAGCTTCCGAGCAAGCAAGCAATAGCAAATATCGATCCAGTTTCGGATCCACATTTGACTTCCCGATAATGCTCTAAGTTTAAAATGTCGTTTATAAAAATGCATGTACGCTAGGTAAAAGGGCAATATGGGAATTTAGGTAGTAGTGAAGTTTAAGCGGGAAAGTGATGTGCTAAATTCACTTGTGTCATTATATAGTTATAGATTGTTCATCAGCTTTCTTCTTTGACCGGAACCTTGTCACCTGCAAAACAATAGAAGCATTCAGGCCACACTTCACAAAAAACTTTTAAAAGGAAGAATAAGGGCAGATGATCGAAGATAGGGGAAGGAGAGTAAATCAGAGAGGACACCTGTTGGGTAATGAGAGAATTTGTAACCAACATAGAAGTGATTTTGAAAACAAACCAACCTTATTTCTCTAGCGCCTTTGCCCTAACTTCTTCCTAACTTCTGCTTCTTCTCGCTTTTATTCGGCACGATGAAGCTGAAGTGAAAACAAACCAACCCTATTCAACATGCCCATTATAGCTGCTTCCAGCTTGATGAGTTGGACATAGACCTTAAAAAAAATTGATGTATGCCACAAGCTTTATTTAGCAAGGAAAAAACAAATTTCTTTTTATTTACCTTTTGATTCTCTCTAGTGTGGTAACTTGCAAAAAGTATAGCTTGCAGGAACCTTCAAAAAGTAACAGCAAATACATGGATCATTATAAAATGAATACAATATACAAAAAGCTTCGTTCTTTACAAATCAATTTATTCAAACACCCCCTCCACCGCACACACAAATAAAGTGATGAAAGAGTATGCTATTTTGATTAAAATAAATTACAAAAAACACAAATAAAGAGACAAATAGCAAGTTAATATATTAACTAACAAACACAGGCTATGGCTATGCTATCTTAAAGTCTGAGGTTCCACCTTAAAACCAATTGGTGATAAGGGGAGTGGCCCAGGATCTTTATCTATTATAGGCAAGGTTTATCAATTCCCAATGTGGGATAATATCTCTAATATTCCTCCTCACGTGTAGCCGGGCTTTGCCAAATGCTTACAACGTGGACTTATTAATCGGGTGGCGCAGAGTAACATCGTGGGCCGTTGGGCATGCACGTGTATATAGGCAAGGTTTGTCAATTTCCAATGTGGGATAATATCTCTAACATGCTACACGTCTTGAGAGTTTAGTCACCTTAGGAGAAACTCTTGATAACAAAGCAAATGAACAAAGCTTAAAATGGAATATTAAAAAAAAAACAGATGAAAAAACACACTAAGAAGAGAACTCAATAAACAATTTCAAATTCACTGTGAGGCAGCCTCCTGAAACATACTAATAAAAATACCTATTAACAAAGAACAACACATTCTAATTGATTCTTGGTCAGAGACCACTGTGTTCTTTTATTCCAATTGAAAAGTAGACATCTTAGTACATCAGCTAACTTTTGAACAAGCAAGCAATAGCAAATATCGATCCAGTTTCAGATCCACATTCGACTTCCCGGTGTTGGTGCCAAGGAGGGAGGGGGGTATACACCGACCATCTTAGACTAACATCAATAAATTACCGTGAATAAAGAAACTCCATAGAAAATGTGAGAAACATTATGTATTTCATTAAAATGGTGGATGGATTATCTAAATTATACATTCAGGGAAGATTTTTTATCTGGAGGTTGAAAATGGCAACATATATACGTCTATATTATTGTGAGTACCCCAATCTGACTCGCGACCCAATAAAAAGTGCCTTTTACTTAATAAAAGTGCGCTTGGGAGCATTTGGTAAATTTTCGGATCATTCCGAGATTTTCGGGAACTTTTATAAGTTTTTCGCTAAGGAAGGACCTAAAAGAATTATACAGATTGGACCTGTTGGGAATTACCAAGGAAGGGTCCAGATTTCGCCACCTGGCAGTGTTTCTAGAAGAAAGGCAGTTATTTTTTATTGGTCGTGCGACACAATGAATCATTTCCAAATTACGTTAAATAAAGGATTATATTCATTTTGCAAGGGGGGTTCACAGTCATTCTCTCTCTCTCACAATACGCAGAGCTCGCTCTCTCTCTCTATCCACACTCTCTCTCTCTATCCGCAAAAACCAGAGAACCTCGTTGCTCTCTCCCTCGCCGGCTCAATCATCTTCTTCGACCTTCTTCAACCTTCACCAAACCGTTCTTCAACCTATCTCTCTCCCTCACACCCGAATCAACCACCGCCGCCCTCCATCAACACCGACGACCTCTCCCTCTCTCTAAACCAAAACCATTCGCCATCTCCCCTGTTTCCAAAACAACAACCTAAATTCCTTCCCTCAATCTTCACGTTTGTTGAACTCTCCATACCCAAATCCAATTGCCTTTCTCCATTCCACAACCCAATTCCGACTACCATCGCCCTAAACCATTGTTTCCAAGCCCCAGAAACACCAAGTTTCTCCACCAAAGCAGCGCCCCTGTTCCAACTCCCTTTTGCGTTAAACCCGTTCCAGCCTTGAAGCGTCAACAACGAGCTCGAACTCTCATTTCTCCCCCGAAGCTGATTTGAAGCTCCTTATACCTAACGTGGTATAAGGATCGTGGACTACAAGAGGTAATCCCTGAAATTCACTCTTCATGTCTCTGTTTGTGCCATTGCCACTGTTCTTCGTGCGCAATCCATTAGTCTGTAGCCGGAATTTGATCTGTGGTTAATACCGTGATATTCATGTTTCGGTTCATATTATTGGTGATTTACACATTTTTTCGTTCATGCCTTGTAGCTTAAGTGTTCGATTCTGTGTTTTCATTCTCATTGTTCATGAATATTGCCGTGTTTGGCATGGATATCTCAGGCTAGAACCTGGTTGATTGGGCTTTAATATTGTTCAGGCTAGAACCTGGTTTGGTTGTTTGATACAATTTCATTTTTGTTCCCAGTCTGTTGTGATTTGTGTGCTTAAACATTGGTTTGATATTGGTTTGTCTAAACACCGCATAGAGAGTGAATAAATCATATTCATCATCTCTCGTGTGTTTATTCATATCTAGAGGGTGATATTGTCTCGTTACAATTTTCCATCTCTTGCGATCTCGTTGTTGCCGCAACCTCGTTGTTGCCATTAAATTTCATCAGATGTTAACCTTGTTGTTGATGATTGCTCGTTCCATTAAATTTCATCAGTTGTTAACCTTGTTGTTGATGATTGCTTGTTTCATTAAATTTCATCAGTTGTTAACCTTGTTGTTGATGATTGCTTGTTTCTATAATTAGTCCAGTTGTTAACCTCGTTGTTGTTATTCTTTGTTCTGTAATCAACCTAGTTGTAAACCTCTGCACATGGCATAGTATGTCACGCGACACATCGGGCCAAGTGTGTCCTGTGTCACGCGACATACTAAGTCACACTGCAGATGGTCTGTTTCAGTTGTAATCCGTTTGCCTAGTTGTAATCGGGACGTGGCCCCCCCAAAATAAGTGGCTCACAAGATGTAATTCCATCTGTTTCTTCAATAAAGCATTAATATGCATTTTATACATATTTTGTCACACACATTTGCACACACTCTTGAATGAATTGTATGTTGAACATAGAAAGACTCGTCTACGGACGAGGCGTGTTGGGTGAACTCTCGGTTCTTCCCAACACGTAACTTGACCCCCGAACTCATTTTCTCATTTCAAAGGTTTTCAATGTTTCCTTAAAAACGGCGTGGCGACTCCTAAAATTTCATTTTTCGGCGAGCGCACATTCAGTGGCGACTCCGCTGGGGACATTTGAAACTTGTTTTTCAAAAAGTGGGTCAAACTTTCGTTCTCGTTTAACATCTATTTCATTCATTTGTGTGTGCCTTGTTGTGTGACATTTTATGTGCTTAAATGCATTTTATGTGCTTTGTTGTCTTCGTCCTCCTTGTATGCTTCTGTTATTCTCTGTGAGGCCTGGTTTTGAGTGCTATGCTTGGAGGCTGGGGGCTTGTTCTGCTCAGTTTGCTTGAGAATCTGGAAATGTGGCTGTTATTGTCACGCGACAGGATTGGCCTCATCAGTCCTGTGTCACGCGACAACACTTGCCATTCTGCAGGGTTGATATTCTTAATCCAGGTTCTGATTGTGGGGCTGTCCCATGATTATATTCATGATCATTTGATTATTGTACCTCTGTGGGGTTGGATGTGTGTGTGTTGTTTTTCATTTCTCATCCTTTTTCAAAAAAAAAAAAAATAAATAAAAAAAAATCATTTTCATAAATAAAGGAATCTAGTCATCCGCACACTACATCACGTAGATCTAGAACCCTCGGGTGCGATTGACGGCATCGCGGACGGCCATGAAATTCGCCTACGCTTGAGCGCCTAATGTCAAACCCATACCCCTAGCGCATCATAGGTGGCGCCACACTTTTCAAGCCTACCCAAAACAGTTGGTTTTGACACAACATTTTCAAAATGTACTAAAATGACTTGTTTCAAAAATTTATAATAGGTTTTCGTACCTATCTCAAAACCTAGCACGTGTGGGCATGTTGCCAATGCAACGTGATTTCACGTATGGACATGTCGCTCTCGTGACGTGTCCTAACGAGAGATCATGCCGCCTTGTCAACGTGCACCGACGAGAGATCATGCCGGATTTTTTCCTTGAATTTCTTCAGGAATACCCGTTATGCTGCCCAAATTTCCCCAGAAATTGGGATTGCTCGTCCGTCCCATAAATGCTTTGGTTTTATTTAGGTATTATTGCCTATTATTAATTTTCGATCAATACATTTGGTGTATTTTTGAATGATGTGTCCCTAGGGTTCCCCGAGGTCTAGAATGCGTGAATAAAGGCTTATCCTTTCCCAACTGTTCATAGGACTTAAAAGCCATTGATTTCTACTTGAATATTAATAAGATGTTGCATGAGTCCATCTCCTCCATATTCTTCCCTCTCCCGTACCTTCGCAAGGTTCTATCCTCCACCTTATACACCTCTCCATCGATGCGGCTACAGCAAGTTGGGTGTGTGCTCCGGTCCCCGGCGCTCATTTGGTCCATTTTCCCGAGATGGAGGCAGTTCCAGTGCCCGAGTGATCTTCATCTGATTCAGAATCCGAGAGATGCCTGGTGCAGAGAATATGTTGGCTAGCCAATCTGGAGGTTTCCTCTCATCCGAAGTTGAAGAAGTCAATCAGTCCTCGTAGGTTCTAGAATGTGCCTTTCGGACATGAGTTTGTCGAGTCCAAGTTGGACCAGTTTTTGCTTTGCAATAATAAAAATCTTTGATTCTTTTCCTGCTAGACTCGAGACATCACTTGCACACCCACATTACAATTATTGAAATGGTCTTATCCTAGATGATCACTTGTGCTGCTCAATCACTAAATGCTTTGAAATGATTAATATTTAAATTAATCGGAGTGAGAAAATCGACTGGTATCCTTCTCAAATTGGGGCTTGCCAACTCCCCATCTTGCATCTAATATGCTCACACCTTTTTCATCATCCTTGTCGTTTCGTCGCTCAATTAATTTGCATGAATCTTCCTCGGTTAAGCTTAAGCAAGCAATGAAGACTTAATCTCGTTTAGGTCATCCGATAGGGATTGCGGTTGAAGCCTTTCACCCTTAGGGAAGCCATTACCTCACCCTCACCAAACAATACCCTTTCATTTCAAGATCGGCATGTTTTGAAACCCTGTTTAGCCATCACCTATGCTCATTGCTGAGAAGAGTCCAAGCAATGCCAAGAAGTTAGCTTCGAGAATCGGCGGTGCACAAAGTACTCAAGTTGTGAAGGAAGGAAAGATAATACTCAGTTCCTCAAAGAGGCCTTCCAAGTTATCAAAAGAAGGATGTTAAATCCTCACAATTCAGCAAAAGTCTTTGACTTCTCAAGAGGCTCTCCAATGTTCAAAAAGAGCCCGAATTTTCGAAAGTTCGCAAAAGTTCTCGATAGCTTGGATCTTCTCTCGTCAGCAATCCACCAAGCAATCCCAAACCATCCTCTCGCTTTTAGAGGACATTCCCATTACCATCACCCTTGCCTTTGGCCAAAGTCAAAAATTGACCTCTCATTCTTAGAGGTAATCAATCTTCCTCGCCGTAGATTTCCCAAACACATCCCTGCAAGCCAACCTCTCATCTTTAGAGGTTCAGTCAGCAAAAGGCCCAACCGACCTCTCATCTTAAGAGGTCACAATTTTCCAAATTACCCGATGGCCGATCGAAGCCTTGAAGCCCAGCTACAGTCCCTACCGGATAGTAATTTCATTCTAATATCTTCGAGATCTAAATCAAATTAATGCTTCATTGCTTGCTTAAATTGGAATCTAATCCATCTTGGTTCAAAATCATCAATCTAAGATTGTGCAAATTCAATCCATTCATTTAGCACTTCATGTGAGCATATTTCAGTTCTCTTCCGCGAACACATTCGGTGAATGCCTCACTGGGGCTTCGCAGACGTGTCCCTCATTGGCACTCTAAGGAGACTTGTTCCTCAATGCTTTGATTCTCAAAATCCTTATAGGTCCTTGAAATCTTGAAATTTCACGTCATTCTCTTCATTCGGGATAAGCCCGAACTATGACGACCTGAGCTCCTCCTATGGAGGGGAACGTAGGCAACCATAACTGGTCCGGTCGAAATCACAAACAAATCTCAGAAAATCTGGTCTCCTCAAGGACCATGCCCATACACCTTCCATCCTTCCGAATTTGATCTCGATATCAGTGGGCTTTCTCCTCAGGATTGATATAAAATATTTGCTCATATCAGCTTTGGCGGTTGACTAACCCGAACATCAATAAAGGGTTTTAAGCAGCTTTGTGATCATCACGAATAAGACAAGTTTTCGAGTATCTCGACAAGTCTTCTTTTCTACATTCTAGGAATATAGAGCCAAACACTGTTTTCGGTCAGCAGGGGCTTCCATACACTTTTTCACACCTTGTTGTGCTTATACTCTCACAAAAGAGTCAAACCATAAGCGAGTGTGTCATACACAAAATCGGGATTCATTTCCCACTTTTTGAAAGATGTGCCCCTGCACGTGTATATTTCCGAGTCTATGACTGATTGACTAAGGTCTGAAAAGATGGGTGCCTCCTTGGCCGCATGATGATTCTGCCTGTAATGGGACTGCATTGGATCTCTTCAAGCTGGGGCTTTGCTATGCTGTCCGCTCAAGCTCTCCTTACCAGATTCCCTCCGGGTTCGCTTTGCATTATCAACTGGGGCTTTGCCTAGTCATCTCTTCAAAGCTAGGGCTTTCTCTGCACTTTCTCTACTGCTTGCTGCCTTAGGTGCGCGATACACTTTGTTCTTATCAGCAACGAATCAATCTGCTGTGGTCTGTACTCTCTGGGTACACCCCGACTTGCCTAGCTGCGCCATATCATCCATCCTTCATGGGAGAGGGTTTAACCCATACATCATATATACACAGTCGTCCCATCATAGCCTAATTGCTACATACATATCCGCTCATCGAGCCATACAAAATCCTCATCTCCATTTTTATCCCCAGCCGAGATGGACTCGTGCAATGAATTTAATAATGCTTAAAGCTAGTAATAATTGAATAAAATGCAAAGTGCCTAGTAGTGTTGTGTTTTTCCCCTCACAGGGTACAATAATCAAGTGATCATAATCTGATCATGGGGATTGCTCCTCAAATCACAACCTGGACAAAGATTTCAAATCCTGCAGGTGGCATATTCTGCCTTTATTATCTTCCTCGGCCTCGTCATCTTCTGATTCATCAGCATCGTCTAAAAGAGCCCTAGCTGCCTCAGTCTCCAAGTAATGCTCGTCAAGCTCATCAGCCTCGTTGTCAAATCATCATCAAAGGCCCGTCTTGCAATGGCAAATGCATGTTCATCAAAGGTCAGTCTTGCAACGACAAATCCTCATCAAGGTCCGTCTTGCAACGGTAAATCATCAACAATGTCAGTCTCGCAACCTCAAATCATCGTCAAATGTCCGTCTTGCAATGGCAAATGTTCATCGAAGGTCCGTCTTGCAACGACAAATCCTCAGCAAGGTCCGTCTTGCAATGGGAAATCATAATCAAAGTCCGTCTAGCAATGGAAAACCATCAACAATGTCAGTCTCGCAACCTCGAATGATCATCAGCAGGGTCCGGCTTGCAACGGCATATCATCAGCAGTACCCGTCTTGCAACGGTAAATCGTCAGCAAAGTCCGTCTTGCAACGGTAAATTGTCAACAACAAAGTTCGTGTTCTACTCGGCAAATGTTTCCAAAGTCAGCCAATCACTTCAAGTGATCTTCGTGTGCAAGACCCTTGCAGGTAAGCACAGCACAGGTATGAAAGTATATCTCATTTCAACTGCAAATCATCTTGCCTTATGTTTGCTTTCTCGTAAAAGTCATTTCAAGTCTTGGAGTTCATCTCGCGGTACTTTTGAGTTAATCTCGATCCTCTTAAGGCTTGTTCCTAATGTCTTTTTAGGTTTGTTCCTATATTTTTTTAGGCTTGTTCCTATACCTTTTAGGCTTGTTCCTATGCCTCATTAGGCTTATTCCTATACCTTTTTAGGCTTGTTCCTATACCCTTTTTAGGCTTGTTCCTATACCTCTTAAGGCTTGTTCCTATGTCTCCTTAGGCTTGTTCCTATATCCTTTAGGCTAGTTCCTATACCTCTTAAGGCTTGTTCCTATGTCTCTTAAGGCTTGTTCCTATACCTTTTAGGCCTGTTCCTATACCTCATTAGGCTTGTTCCTATACCTTTTTAAGGCTTGTTCCTATGTCTCTCAAGGCTTGTTCCTATGCCTTTTTTAGGCTCGTTCCTACATTTTCGAACTACGATTTGGCTTGATTCCCTTTTAGGGATACGTAGGAATCCTTTCTCAAAAGGTTCAGCCATCCGATGTCATCAGCCGCTCGTTAGGCTTGGGATCCTGTTTATCGACAACCTCACTTCTTCCATAAGTGACGTTGCCGAGGGGCTCTGTGAGTACCCCAATCTGACTCGCGACCCAATAAAAAGTGCCTTTTACTTAATAAAAGTGCGCTTGGGAGCGTTTGGTAAATTTTCGGTTCATTCCGAGATTTTCGGGAACTTTTATAAGTTTTTCGCTAAGGAAGGACCTAAAAGAATTATACAGATTGGACCTGTTGGGAATTAGCAAGGAAGGGTCCAGATTTCGCCACCTGGCAGTGTTTCTAGAAGAAAGGCAGTTATTTTTTATTGGTCGTGCGACACAATGAATCATTTCCAAATTACGTTAAATAAAGGATTATATTCATTTTGCAAGGGGGGTTCACAGTCATTCTCTCTCTCTCTCACAATACGCAGAGCTTGCTCTCTCTCTACCCACACTCTCTCTCTATCCGCAAAAACCAGAGAACCTCGTTGCTCTCTCCCTCACCGGCTCAATCATCTTCTCTGACCTTCTTCAACCTTCACCAAACCGTTCTTCAACCTATCTCTCTCCCTCACACCCGAATCAACCACCGTCGCCCTCCATCAACACCGGCGACCTCTCCCTCTCTCTAAACCAAAACCATTCGCCATCTCCCCTGTTTCCAAAACAACGACCTAAATTCCTTCCCTCAATCTTCACGTTTGTTGAACTCTCCATACCCAAATCCAATTGCCTTTCTCCATTCCACAACCCAATTCCGACTACCATCGCCCTAAACCATTGTTTCCAAGCCCCAGAAACACCAAGTTTCTCCACCAAAGCAGCGCCCCTGTTCCAACTCCCTTTTGCGTTAAACCCGTTCCAGCCTTGAAGCGTCAACAACGAGCTCGAACTCTCATTTCTCCCCCGAAGCTGATTTGAAGCTCCTTATACCTAACGTGGTATAAGGATCGTGGACTACAAGAGGTAATCCCTGAAATTCACTCTTCATGTCTCTGCTGTGCCATTGCCCTGTTCTTCGTGCGCAATCCATTAGTACGTATTTGGAATTTGCTCTGCTGTGGTTAATACCTGTGATATTCATGTTTCAGTTCATATTATTGGTGATTTACACATTTTTTCAGTTCATGCCTTGTAGCTTAAGTGTTCTGATTCTGTGTTTTCATTCTCATTGTTCATGAATATTGCCGTGTTTGGCATGGATATCTCAGGCTAGAACCTGGTTGATTGGGCTTTAATATTGTTCAGGCTAGAACCTGGTTTGGTTGTTTGATACAATTTCGTTTTTGTTCCCAGTCTGTTGTGATTTGTGTGCTTAAACATTGGTTTGATATTGGTTTGTCTAAACACCGCATAGAGAGTGAATAAATCATATTCATCATCTCTCGTGTGTTTATTCATATCTAGAGGGTGATATTGTCTCGTTACAATTTTCCATCTCTTGCGATCTCGTTGTTGTCGCAACCTCGTTGTTGCCATTAAATTTCATCAGATGTTAACCTTGTTGTTGATGATTGCTCGTTCCATTAAATTTCATCAGTTGTTAACCTTGTTGTTGATGATTGCTTGTTTCATTAAATTTCATCAGTTGTTAACCTTGTTGTTGATGATTGCTTGTTTCTATAATTAGTCCAGTTGTTAACCTCGTTATTGTTATTCTTTGTTCTGTAATCAACCTAGTTGTAAACCTCTGCACATGGCATAGTATGTCACGCGACACATCGGGCCAAGTGTGTCCTGTGTCACGCGACATACTAAGTCACACTGCAGATGGTCTGTTTCAGTTGTAATCCGTTTGCCTAGTTGTAATCGGGACGTGGCCCCCCCAAAATAAGTGGCTCACAAGATGTAATTCCATCTGTTTCTTCAATAAAGCATTAATATGCATTTTATACATATTTTGTCACACACATTTGCACACACTCTTGAATGAATTGTATGTTGAACATAGAAAGACTCGTCTACGGACGAGGCGTGTTGGGTGAACTCTTGGTTCTTCCCAACACGTAACTTGACCCCCGAACTCATTTTCTCATTTCAAAGGTTTTCAATGTTTCCTTAAAAACGGCGTGGCGACTCCTAAAATTTCATTTTTCGGCGAGCGCACATTCAATTATATAATGATTGGTACTTGAAAACAGGATATATCTTCAATTAACTCATCACAATACATTACTTTTAAGAGATACACAGACATAGCCCTGAGTCGGACACTTTAACTCATGGACAAAGTTTGTTATTAAAGAGCTTTATATATCATGATTATCCAAAAAAATCCCTACAGCTGAACTCAACTACATTAGTCAAATTGTTCACTACACGAAAGTTGGTTATTTACGGCGGGTGACACGAATCCGCCGTATATATTAGTTATATACGGCGGATGATACGCGTCCGCCGTATATAACTAATATATACGGCGGTATACACAACCGCCGTATATAATTGTTATGTACGGCGGCTCGAGCCGCCGTATATACTTTATATACGTACATTTGAAGTCTACGTATATGAGATTTAAGTTATATACGGCGGTTGACACGCGTCCGCCGTAAATAGTATATTATATACGGCGGTGTATAATATCTGCCGTAAATGTTAATAAATACCGCGAACCCAAAATTTCCCACTCTCAGTTGGTGCAAAAAACCATTGTTTCTCTCTCTCTCTCTCTCTCTCTCTCTCTCTCTCTCTCTCTCTCTCTCTCTCTCTCTCTCTCTCTCTCTCTCTCTCTCTCTCTCTCTCTCTAGAGGGCGAAGACCGCCGGTGACCATTGAAGCACGTAGGCCAGTCGATCAACAACAAATCAGGTATACCCCTTTTCTGATTTTCTTTTAATTTCTTGGTTTTGTTGTTCTTGGTGGGTTCTTGAAACCTCCGTTGTTCGTGTTCTTGAAGCTATATACGGCATATATAACAAATAAAAACTAGTTCATAACTGATTTGGTTGTTATTGTTCAATCTTCAGGTACCCAACATCTCGTCATCTTCAGGTACCCACCATCTCGTTGTCTGATGTATTTTCAGTTTGTGAATTTGAACTAGTTCATAATTGATTTGGTTGTCAGTAATTGTAGTTAATCGGTTTTTGTTGGATAGTGCTTGGATTTGAGAAAGTTTTGGTGTATGAAAGGGATTGTAGATTGGTTAAACATATGTTGCGAACTAAAAAAGTTGATAAGAAGCCAGTTTATGCTTTTGTGACAATTGAAAAAAGCAAATATATCTTTAGTTTCGATATATATTTAGCATTCACGACAAGGATAGTTGCTATAAGGAATACGGCCTATGTGGATACGTTACATAGGTCAGTAGATAGCTAGATTTTGTGCATGCTGAGGCTGATTTGTGTGGTCTCACAGATGATAAGATGTTGAAATGGACTCCATCCAATTCTAAAAAGTCATTTAAACCAATACTTCTGTTTTTATGTCATCGTTGTCTGATGTAGTTTTTACTTTAAAGTTTGATGCAATGTGTTTATCTAATTCCCTCCTGACTTTATTTTTGCCCTATGTTCGTTAAACATTCCAACGTTGGAATGTTTCCCCAATAGTGAATCATGCCCAAGGCAAATGAATAGATACGATAAAAACCATGAAAATACTGGACATATATGATTATTCTATAGCTTCACTCCTAAGTAATTTCTAACCCATTGGATCAGTTGTGGCAACACGTTATTCTTTGCAAAGACATTGCAGAACCCTGTTTTTGCAAACATTGCAACATAAAAACAATACTAACCTAATAAGCTCTGCAAAGACATTGCAGAGCAAAAATACTGCTTCCTTTATGAATTTTTGATAAAGGACAATATTCGAATAAGATCTGAACAATCACCTTTAATCAGAACCCCAACTCGAACTAAAATCACATCCTCATTAAAAAAAGTAAACCAAGTCAGCCTCTCGAACAAAGTAAGTCGTAGACATCCATTCACAGTTAAAATTTACCTTTATCAGATTACATTCTGATCATTTTCTCCCTCTTTATTTTCTACTAAACCCATCTGATTAAATTTGTAATATCAAAGGAAAATCTGATGAAGAACGCTTAAACCTAAACCTAGAAGAAATTGAACCCCTAAATCTTAAATTGAAATTGTAGACCTAAATTCAAAGATGTGAGAGTAGTTACCAGTCAAATGGCAAGGGAGAAAGAGAGCAGCGAGTTGGACTCCCGAGTCGAGACCTTGGTAGTCGTTTCTGACTCTGTGATCTTCAGAGACGCGACCAAGTAGGGTGGAGCCGAGCCAAGCAGTGACCAAGGAGGGTGGAGCTAAACATCTGTCAGATGGAGCTGCTTCTTCATGATGCCCTAAATATATGTTCTATACACACCTTGAAAAACAAATTCAAATGCAACTTATATAAATCTTTCAAAATTTGAAAGAGTTTCAATTTCAAAACCCTAAATTTGTTAAGAATTTAGAAATTTAGGGATATGAGATTGGACTAAGAGGGAGAAAAGGTGAGTGGAGAGAAGAGATACATGTGCCGAAATCGTCTGCAACATCGTACTGTTGCAATAGCGTGGTGATCGGAAAATTCATGGCAAAAGAGAGAAGCGAGAGAGAGAGCGGCTCCATGGAAGAGAGAAGGGGCGGCGACCATGGCAGAAGAAAGGAGGAGGCGACGACGCCGGTGTCGATTGCAGCAGCGGGCGGGGATGTTTTGGGAAGAGGGAGTGACGCTAGAGAGAGAGAATAGAGAATAGAGAGAGAGAAAAGAAAGCGTTTATAATGGAATATCAAAGGCCTCCGTCTTATTATTTTGTACGCTTTTTGTCGTTGTCAGAAAGGGTATTTTCGGGTTTATAAGTATTTAAAAGGGTGTATGAAGTAACTGATTTTAGAGGAAATGAACCTAGTCTTTATTCGGTCTAAGTGCTTGTTTGAGGAAAAAAAAAAAAAAGTGGGGATGCTGAATTTGAACTTCAACTTTTTATTTAGTTATAGACTTGGTGGTGCCGGGTATTTAGTAATAACAATTCTCATTAGATTTAGGGGCTACTTACTCATCTACCAACCCAGTCCGATCGACGATAGTAGACTAGCGCCGGAGATGGCTGTTCAGGGAAGCAATCCCGTCATGCAACCTCTGGTACCAGCAGCAGTCCGAGGATTTAGATCGCCGGCGGTCAAATGGCAATCGATGATGATGATCCTAAAGAAGAAGAACAAGTGGAGCGATGGAGTACATTTCCTCCTCCTCAAAAGTAATACTAGTAATAGAGGAGGTTCGGAGGGAGGACGGTTGTTGGCACTGAGCAATGGCAGCGACGGTATCAATTCCAATTACATGGTGCCGCTGGATCAGCCTTCCAATTTCTCTTGTATCACTCGCCCGCTGGCCGAGATTCTTCGAGATCTCAACAAGAGGATTCCTGACAACATCATCAAACCTCATGATACTACTACTACTAACAACGATCATTCTGCCTTCATTTCCTGGTTTGTTTGTAACATCTTGCTCCTCAATTTCTCCCCCTTTGATCCTTGTGCTGATTTATTTCTCATCATCTTTTAGGTACCACGCCAACCGGATGCTCAGTTTCTACGCTCCTGGTGCGCGTTTTCCTTACTTTACTTGGCAATGGATTGATCTTGTCCCAAATTCTTTAATATGTCACTAGTTTGAAAATGTCTTTATCTTAATTCTCCTGTTTTCTTGGCTCTTCAGTAACATGCATTATACTCCTATTGGTTTTCTTTCTCATTGTTTTGCTAGTAACATTGAATTGCCAATCTAAACTACTCTATGACATGATTTAAACATTTTTACTTCTCCTTGATGTGTGACTTGATACAAGAGCTCCAGCTTTATGGTCTGTAGAACAGACCAATTTATATGCTTTTGGTTGTTTTGGTCTCTTTTCATGTTCACATCCCAAATTGCCCCTCATCCTTTCTCCTTATACATTTTCAAATCTATTGCATTGATTTTCATTCCCAGCTGGCGAAGTCCTAATCGAATGAGCCTTTGATCAACATATTACATATCCTAGTTTTGTGACAAGGTCATATGAAATATAAGGGTTTCTTTCATTTTGAAGCTAATAGATGGGCACCATTCCCTGCGAGGAGATTTTTTTCCACTAAGATGCAACTACCACTCACTATATTGTTGCATGGCAAACTCCAACTCATTCCCCCTTTTTAATCTTGGTGTTTTGAACTGGGAATGAAGCCAAAGCTTTGAAGACCCATATTACAAATGTCTGCTTACTTTATAAGTTGTATATACTTGTGGTATAGATACTCTTATGCTCCATAAATTGCAGACTTCTGTATACCTCTTATTGATGGATATTTTCTCAGGTTGGTGTGGAGAAATACGGGACGTTATTTTCTCTGATAGTGGAAGCGTGACTGTGGTTTACCGTGTCACTGTACGTGGCTCCGATGGAGAGGTGTGGCTTTATCTGTATCTTCATGTACTTACTTTCATATATTTATGTAGATAATGAAGGGTTAGCATTGAAGCCAGTGCCATGTCCAATCGAGACAAAGTTGAAATGTTCCATTTTATTACATAAGAAGTTGTTTTTGAGTCTGACCTCTTCCTTTTTGATATCATTAAAATATAAAAGAAGAGAAAGTGGATAAATATCCACCATTTCAAAGGATACAACTTAAATGGAAAATAAAAGATGATAAAACCAAATGAAACTAGTTACCAGACTAAGAGCATCCCTCCAATCCCATGCTAAATCAACAAAAGGCAATCCCTTGAACACCCATAGAGCTTTAGCCTAAAGTGAGGAAAAAAATATAGCACATTCGTAAAGAAGGTTTAAGGATACTAGAATAACTTACTATTATTTATCCTTGAGTGTTTTTTTTTTCAATCCAGATGCAACAGAAAATGGCAAGAATTCAATGTTTCCACAACACCCTTTTCTCTTTCCCTTTGAGAACTCCTCATATTCTGAATCTTTCTCAGATGAAGATGCACTAACAAATACATAGACTTAACTCTGTTTTTGGGCATCTCTAATCACTAGTATTGAGCTTACCATGAACCAAGTACCAGATGAGCGTTGTAAGTTCAATAGTAAACTTCAATTTCCAAATAAAGTCGGAGGGAGGAAAGGAATGGGGTACAGTAAAACGACACTATAATCTATAAAAAGGTATTACTTTGTTTATCAGCTGTACTGCTGAGATGAGACTTTACCCTGGAGAGGGATAAAAAAAAGGAGTTTAACAATCCATTTTCTTATCTTTGGGTTCTTAAAGAAATGGAATCAGGGAGAGGGGGCACCCATGGGGGTCATGAACCTTCCAAGCTTTCTAAGAAGTTCAATCTAGTCCCTGCCAAATTTATAAAGAAATGTAGCAAGAGTCTAGAAGAGATATACTCCGCTCCCCTCCACATTGCTTTTCTATCCAAAAGTGCTTAATACTAATTTCTATAAATGGTATCTTTATCTTAACACTCCCTCCTTCCGATAAAAGATGTTCCCATTTGCCTTTTTTGATTATCCCACAAATATAGTCTCATTTTCAAAATTGTTAGTTAAAATCATTAAACTTCCAAAATTGTCAATCAAAGAAGAAGAGGAAGAGAGGAGAGGATGAGAGTCAACCAAGGAAGAAGAGAGAGTAATTGAATAATAAGTAAACCTCATCAAGGGTAGTGATGGAAATGAAATTATGTTGTTAAATGTTTGTTTGAACAGTCAAATGAGACTATCATTTTGGAACAGAGGGAGTATTTGTTTAATCTACAATCGAACCTCATATAGTTGTACTTGTTTTCTTCTAATAGTGTACTCCCTCCGTCCCAGCCCAGTGTAAACTTATTCCCTTTTGGTCCGTCCCAGCCCAGTGTAAACTGTCATAAATGGAATGTCCTTTAATATTTTATATTCTCCCTACCCCACCCACTCATTAACTCCACTCATTCTCCACCACACAATTTATTCAACCAACCTACTATTTACTCCACTCATTCTCTCTCTTCATTTTCTACCACACATTTTCATTATCTTAATAATATTCCTTAATTGGTGTGCCATTTTTTTTGGTTTACAGTGGGCTGGGACGGAGGGAGTATTCAATAGGGACATCTATTAAAGCATCACTTGTGAACCGCCCTCCTTGATGTACGAATCTGGAGTATTTATTTAATCTACAATCGAACCTCATATAGTTTTACTTGTTTTCTTCTAATAGTGTACTCCCTCCGTCCCACGTAACTGTGGACCTACTTTTTGGGCACGGGAATTAAGGAAAAGTATGAGAGAGAAATAGGTGGAGGAGGTGTTTGTGAGTATGAAAAATTAAATAGGAGAGAATGAGTGGGGGGAATAGTTAGCAGAGAGAATGTTGTGAGTGTAAAAGTAAAGTAGGAGAGAGAATGAGTGGGTGAAATAGTAAATATTCTTTGCCATTTTGGGCAGTCCACACTAATGTGGGACGTCCCAAAAAGGAAATAAGTCCACAGTTACGTGGGACGGAGGGAGTATTCAATAACACTTTTTGGAAAAGTATTTCTCAAAATGTCATACTTTCGAAAGTATTTGTCCAAAATAACCACATTTGGAAGAACCGCGGTTGACAAGCGCGGTTTTAGGCCTCCCTATTCTAATGAACGCCATTTTGAGAAATATTCTTAAACGAGACGATCAATATCTCGACTAAGATTAACACCTTCAATTTTGACAAATTAATCTTTAGACTCAAAATGATCTCAAAGAGTTGGCAAAAAATTAACACATTCCCAAGGGTACGTAAATTGTCTGAAAGAAATATCGTCGGCAACTGAAGATGAGTAACCCTCAATGCCTTATGGGCCCACCTGAAACCCCTCAAGCGGATCCACCTCGGTAGCCCCGGTAATCATCCTTTTCAACATGACCACTAAAGTGCAACGAAAAGGAGAAAGAGGATCTCTCCAAAGCAAATCACTGACGTCTGACCTGTCACAATTGAACACTTTACGCTAAATGTAGGTGTCCAACTGCCAAACCGAAACCCAGACCCGTTTCATTTCATGTCAAATTCTGCCTTTTTATTTCCGCAACAGTATTTCCAGTCATCTGTGTGGATTATAGGTCTTTGATAATAATTAATACTTCTTCACTATTCTGGGTTTCAATCTTCACAATAGCTGGTTATCCTCTTGAACTAAAATCAATTGTGACATTTTCTTCAGTTAATGCTGTATCAGGAGCATGAGAACTAAAATTTGAGGAGGTTTAGCTTATTATTTGAACTGTACTAGTTTTAAGTCAAAACTTATTGCTTGAATTCTATGCTCTCAAATACTACCCTTGTTCATCTCTATTTGAATTTAGAGCTTCTGGGTATGGGCGGTAAAATTGGTGATAGCCTTCCCCCGTAACATACACCAATGGACGTTCTTATGTATGATATCTAGTTATTCTGCTGTAACCAACCACAATTACATCAAGAAGAGAGGGCTTCAGGCTGATTGATGTTACATGCTGTATCCTTGTTATGAAATCACGAGATGCTCTTGCTATCAAGTTTAGCTTAGGTGAGAATATATGTGTATTGGACTGACTTCCAATGTCAACTTATGGTTCTTGAAAGCTCAATGCCTTGTGCTATTAGACTAGTAGTCACCTCCATCCTTTATTATGTTCCAACCTGTGTCTTGATTGTGTGTTTTATGTTATTTGATTTGTAATAGTTGCAGTAGAAGAGATATCCCTTATCCGCATTTGAATGGAACTATGCATTCCTTATCTTATCCAGCGATTACAACACAACATTATTGCATGCCATTCTCAATATATATATATATATATATATATATATATATATATATATACATATATATATACTCACACATGTAAATATATATATGTATGTACACACACACATACACATACACATATTTACAGACCCAATCTCATGCGGACCAGTGCGTACCCACCCAATGTATCAGTGTATATATAATGTGGTTGCATATTCTGTGTAAATGCATACTGCTCACTGCCTTATACTGCAAGAGTTGTAAAGATATTATGACTAATTGCATAATCGCATTATGCATTTGCACTGAATGAGAATATGGTTTAGATTTCACAATCTAAATAGAACCAGACCCAGTTATGACCATGTGCAACCAACCCAATAGCGCCCAAAAATTTCAAGGCCCCCAATTTTTTCACTTTTAGTGTACATATATACAGACGCCGTAGCTTTTGTCGTTAACATTAAGATACTTTGAGCAATAAATTTAGGTTAATTTAATTATCCTAATGAAAATTTAAAACTAGTTATTGATACACCATTATAAATATTATCAATAACATTTTTTAAATTTTCATTCGGATAATTAAATCAACCTAAAATTATTGCTCAAATGCTCAAAGTACCTTCGTGTTGACGACAAAAAAAAAAGTAGGAAGATCATTTCGGGACAGAGGGAGTATCACTTTATATAAAGTAGAGCAAGTATGCTGAAACTCTCACTTGCTGATGCAGGCGCACCGTGAATCAACTGGGACGGTGTTATCTGGCAACTCTCAGAGTGTGGATCCTGTTGCTGCAGCTGAGGAGTTGGCTTTTTGCAGAGCTTGTGCTCGGTTTGGACTTGGGTTATATTTGTATCATGAGTAAAATGCAGACAAAAAATTTCTTTCATTAGAATCCTAACTTGTTTGGATGTAAGAGTTGAGTGAAGGTTGATATCCATATATATTACTACAATCTTCCCTCCAACGGAGACAATTTAAAAAAAAAAATTGGAGTGTATCCAATTATGTAATAATTGCAGGCCTTACATTATGATACTAGTACACTATTTCATCGTACTATTCTGAATTTTAATATACACAAGTTCTTTCAGCATTTATTCTGTAACACCCTTTCCCGTAGATGCCTTGATTGACTTAAAATAGTGTCTTATCACGGGTTTAACAGTTTAGGACCTAGGTTGGAGGCCATCCAAGCTGTTGTTACATCCACAAGCATGTCTATTTCCTTGGATGTTTCTGCGCCAAGGTTCCTTGAATCTATGCTTAGTGAATTACCTACTTCTTTGGCAACCATCTCAAATGGGGTCCCCACAGTCAAATTTGCCAAAAGCTCTCCTCCTCTATTTACTGCATCTGCCATTCCTGGAGGTACATCTGGAAAAGCCTGATAGATAATGCTCGAATTCATTTCAGATGATTTTAACCAGAAAAGAAAACCTTCTAACCAATATTACAAACTAAGCGTACAACTTTACCTGCTGCAAAGGAAGGCCATGATCACCAGGCAACAAGCGGATTGACATATCTAGCATTGAGCTGATGGCAGACTCTGAGCTCAGCACCTGAGCTAGCACAGAAGTTTCATCGATTGTATCATCTTTAAATTTAATCAGAAGATTTCTGGAAACACCATAGTAGGACTTTACCTGGACAAAGGTGAGAACAAAGATAAGGGACTTATCCGCAAGTCAAATGCTTTTCGCTCAGCAACTACACTGATAAATCAAACTTCGACCTTTTGTAGAATTTCAGGTTTGAGCATTATTTAATCAACAATAAAATTTCCCAAGGCCAACATGATGGAAGAGATATGTATTGTTAAGCTACCAACTCATATAATGGTTTGAACTTTTAGTGAGGGTTCCTTTATTGTGTATCAAGCTTAACACTGCCTCTAATGTGTGAGCTACTCACGTGGAAAAGAATGCACACTTGCTTTCACTGAGGGACCTAAAAGTGTATTTCGCGCTTATATATACTCCCTCCATCCCATAAAGATGTTCCCATTTTTCATTTTTTGTTTCTTCCAACAAGATTTTCTCATTTTCATACTTGTTAGGTTAGTCATTAAACTTCCAAAATTGCCAACCAATGAAGAAGAGGGAGAGAAGAGAGGATGAGAGCCAACCAAGGAAGAAGTTGGACTAACGGAGTAGTAAGTAAACATTATTAAGGTTAGTGATGGAAATGAAAATAGGCTGTTAAAATATTTGAATAGTCAAACGTGACTATCATTATGGGACGGGAGGAAGTACAACACATGATAAATCAATTTATTAAAAAGAGGAAAAATAAGTTCAATTTCCCATCCAAAAGAAATTTTTCATTTATTAGATGACCAGGAAAGTGAAGAAAATGATGGTCCAAAGAGAGGAGAAAAGGGTTAAATATCCAACTCCTGTAGAGAGCGCGAAACATAACATTGGAATAAAATATGGAAGCATATACTCCCTCCGTCCCGGTTTAATCTTCACCTTTTACCCAAAAAGGTGTCCCATTACAAGCTTTATCTTTCCTAAAATGACCAAAATTGTAGGCCTAACTTGTCAATTCTACTCACTTATTCCACTCGCACGATAAAATTGTTGGCCCCACTAGTCAATCTCACTCACTTGTTCTCATCACACATCTAAATTGTAGGTCTCACTTGTCAATCCCACTCACTTATTCCACTCACAATCTTTTTCCCACTCACCCTTTTTCTTAATTTTCATGCTTCACAAAAATGGTGACGCTTAAACCGGGTCGTAGGGAGTATATGCTTCCATATTTTTTTTCTTATCAAAAAATAAAAATAAAAATACAGAAGCATATATAGTGCATATAATAGAGCAATATCTGCATAATGAATAAGTTAAGTCAAAGAAGAACAATATTACTAAAAGAAAGTAACCAAATGCAACAACAAGAAAGATTAGGCATACTAGTCGTCGAGTTTCCTCCGGTTTTGGAATAAAGTTTTCCCGTCCATTGACTAAATCCATGTACAAGGGAGGCAGTTGCTCAACCAGCGGTATAACTTGCTTCATAATGGGTGGGCTCAAACTTTCTAGTTGCTTCATAGTCATCTCCGCCTATAATATATCAGAGGATCAGCTATCCAGTTATGAAAGGGAAAAGGGGGAAAAGAACAAGGAATTTAACGTTTTCATGCAAAAGATGTCAACAAATCCACCTGACTAGTCTTGCCATACACATGAATCCCTTCAATTGTTAAAATAATTAACTCCCTCCACCCCCACCCTTAAAAAAAAGTATAACATCAACCCCAAGGGAGTTTAAGACTGTTAACCAGCTACATGTATCTTTTCTTCAAGGCAATGAGATAAATAATGTGGGGAGAGGGGAAGACAAGGAGAAAAGAGAAGGTTTTACCGAAACTCAAGTGAGAAAATCTCAATACTGAAATTTCAATAAAAGGTGATTTCCATGTGAAGTTGATAGTCTCCAAATGAAACAAACAACTTTCAAATACTTTATGATTACAAACTGATCCTTCTTCAACTAATTATACTACAGCACAGAAACAGAAAATGCTGCTCTCTCCATCCACTAGAAGAGCAACACTTGACCAAACACGCAAACTAATGAATGGGTTGAAATTTGACTTAGGGCCCGTTTGACTGCTCTTAACGGTCCTATGAATGGACCTAATGCTGACTCCGTCAACACTTTTCGTCATTCAGCACGTTTGGCAAGAAGCTCTTAATGGACTCTAATCAGATTTGAATGTTTAATTATCCAGCCCAATCTCACTTGCTGATTCGGTCAGCAACATTATCCAACTCACTCATCACTGTATTAAGCATCAAGCATTCAGTGCTTGATGTTGCCAAACACAACCTTATTCTCTAAATTGCCCCTCAAAACATTTGAAATCAAACGAGCTGACAATATTTTAATTCAAACTAGACAGGAAAACAAAGGTTAGCCTAGTCATTTTTTTAGTAAAAAAAGTGTCTTACAAATAAATGTTACTCTTCAAAGGGACAGCTCAGAAAGGAACCTCTTATATGAGGAAGAAGGTAATAATATATAGGCAAAGGTCAAACAAATAGTGGGGGAGAACATATTTCCATCATGGCTGCTTAATCATCTTCAGACCTTTCTCATAAGTGCACGCCTTAAATAGATTGTTACATATAAAGCCAGATTAGAGAGTTGGAACACCCTCCCTCCAAGTAAGTATTGTGCTCTCCACATTCCTTCCCTTTGCTTGACGCGGGAATCTAATGGATAGCATTTGACAAACTCAACAAAATCCGTCCACTTTAACAGAATATATCTCCCAATCCGTCCAATCAAACATTACAAGCTAAACATCTTTGGAAATCTCTACGAGTTTGGAATTTTCTAGAGAGAGTTATGACTAGTTTGGTAGATGGTAGTCTGAAGTCAGATTCATCCGAAAATTGCCAAGTTTTTATGTTTATCAAGTCTTTTGATCTTTCTATGCTATCTTATCTTTTAAGTATTTTTTTTTTTTTTTGATGCCTTTATGTTTAGCATTTCTAGACTTGGAGGGATGTTCCAAGTAAGCTATAAATACCTACACATTGTCATTGTAAAGGAGAGTTGAATTTTGAGTTGATTAAATGTAAGATTGTGTTTTGTGCCTTCTTGTCTTGTTTCAATCTCTTTGGTGGATTCCATTGAGTGACGAACATCCTTATTCTGTCTCTTCTCTTCGGTGGATTCCGTAGAGTGGTGAGTATTTATGCCATGTATTTTCAAGGTGGATTCCTTGAATTGGTGAGCATACTTATCCATTTCAATCCATTTCCTTTATTTTAATTTCCGCTGCATTTTCCGGTATCATATGGCATCAAAACCGACACCAGGAATTTCTTAATTTCGGTTGAGGTATCTATTTATCCTCTTTTCTTCTATTCCATTCATCTTCGCCTTTGTCTAAAAAAATAAAAAAAATTCCCATATTTTATAGAAAAAAAAATATTTATCAATTTACGATGACTAATCTCTTTTGGCCATTCACCGATTCCGGTACTCTTTTGTCCATTGTTTATTAGTCTAAACCACCAATCTATGATGAATATCCTCAAAGCTTAATAGAATTTTCATTTCATCAATTCAAAAATGGTTCTCAACCATATTTTGATAAACGTGTGGATTAGTGTCGTATTTGTGGATCTTATACATCTTCTTTTGTGTGCGGAAAATTCAAATGTTTTTTCTAGACTTTCTTTGAGTTGGTCCGAAAGTATTTTTGAGTATCTTAAACATGACAATCATTACAAGGATCCATTTGATATCAATCATTCAAGAATTTCATATTTTTGGTACATAAAAAAGCTCATTATTGATTACTTTGTGACAAAATATTGGACTGATTGGATGGATGTCGTAACGAGGCAATCAAATTTAAAATTCAAAAAGTTCTTAGTAAGAGAGTCATTGTTTGTGGAGTGGGTTTTCAGTTAAAGAAACTATTGGAAAAATCGGTTTGATATTATTTTCTAACAGAACACCAGAATTTTGAATCCACTTCGAGGGCAATCTGTTAATTAAATATATATTTTCAGAAGGAGTATTATATATCATTGGAAAGATAATTGAGTCTAGTTTTATATGCAAAATACGGATCATCATTTCGAGTTTTCTACATCAAGTTATGATCATTTTAATAAGTATGCACATATAGACATCTATATCCGAATTTGGCCAAGACTTTTGGCTTTTCATGTTTCTAGGCCTTTTAATCAACTTATATTTAAATTCTAGTTTATCCTAACTTGAAGGGATGTTCCAAGACATCTATAAATACATTACTTATACAATCATAATAGAGAAGAGAGTTGAGTTATATAAAATTATTAAGTCTTTTGCCTTGTTTAAGAAGATGGATTTCTTCGTGTTTTGTCTTATCCCTTAGGTTGGGTTCCTTATGGTGGTGAAATTAACTCATATTCATAGGTGGATTCCTTTGGATATAGAGTTGTTTACCCTAAAAGTGTTTACTTGTGTTACCTCCTATGTCTTCTCCATTATTCCGGCATCATTGCTTCCCTTACTTTCCTCCCCACCTCTTCCCTGCTATTCCATTGCCTTTCCTTCCCCTCCCCTTCCTTCCTTCCCTTCCTCTCCACTCTCCTCCACTTCCCTTCCCTTCCTCAAGACATATCGTGCACCATGGTAATCATCTTGTACATACTCGTTTAAGCCATCCATCGTTAAGGAAATCATAATCCTATTACAGGAAACTCACAAATTTCCACCACGTGTGTAATTAATCACATTCGTATATGTCACTTTTATTATTGAAAAAGAAGATTGTATTAGAATAGAAACTGAATAGAAAAGGTGGACAAGGGGTCTATATACAAAGAGAGAAGAAGAAAAAAAAAATACAAGGAACTACTCTAGACTATAGCAGCATTCCAGTCTCTCAGAGAAACCTTTGAAAGCACAGTTGGCATATCCCTAAGAGAAGATAAAATATACTCTTTTCCCACAAAAGATGCTTTGGTAACAACTGATTTTTAAATAACCTTGTGTTCCTCTACATCCAAATACACCAACAAACTGCAAACACTCCACAATCCCAAAAACGTCTCAAATCTACTCCTTCACCAAAACCTCCGAACTTAGTATGAAGAAAGGAGGAGACGGACTGTGGGCTCACCCACTCTTCTCCAACAACTTCAAACAAGCGATTCCAAAGAAATCAGGCTATACGACATTGAAGAAAGAGATGATCACGTGTCTCACTTTAATCCCTTTCAACTCCAAAAAAAAAAAAACCCTTCAATACCCACCAAATTAACTCTAGCGATTCTAACATATATATATGTATGTATATATACCTTTATTTCCCTCATTGTATTATTCCATCAATCTTCTCAATAAGTAGAGAGCCTCGAAATTTGATGTTTCCTGCATTAAATCAAGCGAATCTGGCATAAAACCAACTGGTTGCTGATAATAATGTCCACCTTCTTAGTCAGTCTTTTACTGCAGTCTCCTAAAGTTTCATTATATAACTCATTAATGCATTATCGTTATAACATGTACAGCTTTGAATGCCACATTTATGTTTGTTGGCTCATTAATGTTGTTCTTATGATATATACTCCCTCCGTCACATTAAAAGTTATACTTTTATTTTGGGCATGTAAATTAAGAAAAAGTGTAAGTGATATAAATATTGTGAGTATGAAAAGTGAGGTAGGAGAGAGAAAGCAGGGTAGGGAATAGTAAGTGGATAGTTGATGTGAGTATGCAAGTGAGTCCCATAGAATAAAGAAGTATTTTAAAATTTCCATTTTGGGAGAAAATGTAACTTTTAGTGGAAAAACCTTTTTGGGTAAAAAGTGTAACTTTTAGTGGGATGGAGGGAGTAGTTGATATGTCGACCATAGTTACCAGGAATGTGGGACGGAAACGGGAACGAGGAACGTGACTTTTAAAAATTTGGGTACATTACGGGTAGGATTAGTCGGTACGCCAGTTGGGAACGTGGTGCGCTTTCATATACAGTAGATGCTTAGCTACGTATACAAGGGGTGTGTAAATATATTGAGGATGAAAATAGCTGCCTTTTAGGTTTAATTTTGTATGCACAATCTAATTCAATTACACTCTGCATCGTTTGCTCTCCTCGATACATGGAAACCCTTATTCATTTATATTCACGACTCTTCCTCCAAAGTCCAAATTCTCCTCACTTCTCCTCTCCTTAGCAATTCCGACTCTTTCCCTATTTATGTAGTCTCAACTTCAGAGGCTTTCCTCTTCAAGCCAACATTGGATCGACAAAGATCGAAATATACTCAACTTCGGCAAAGTCCTAAAAAGGACCGAGATGATATTCGATTAACCGACGACGCGAATTAAAAGGACAGATTCTACCTTCTTTTTAATAAAAAAAATCTGGTACGATGTTTTTGGGGATTTGGATCGTGTTCGCAGGAGAACTGGGACGTAAACGACCCCGATTCCGGGACGTGGGACGAGGGGAAAGTAGAGTTCCCGGTAACTATGATGTCGACTCCAGAGAATGCTTAGTCCAAAACCGTGGGTATCGAGGTTATTTCAAAGTCGAAGATCACGGACAACAAAGTAAAATATTTCGCGTGGCAATTGGTTTGGGTTACTGAGATGAGCTTTAAAGGGCCAAACGAATAGGATTGTCTCACAACAATTAACGGGACCGAAGTAGTGTGGATGAGCTTAAAGGACCAAAACGAATAAGATTATCTTTCTACAGTTCATGGGACTGATGAAGTGTGGACGAGAAAGGATGTTGACCTGTATCCTCACAGGATCTGGACTTACCCACAACTAACCCGTCATCTCGAACCCACGAATCGAAATATACCGAGCTTCTTCACAATGACGAAAAAGGTGATCATGAATGCCCTTAGAAAGTTTGCAGATCACACTCCCATCCGGAGATAGACACATTGTCGGTCTTCGTAGCTGCAATTCATCATTGGTATAAAGTTTGTTAACAGCTAGAGTCAACATAAAAGCACAAATTCTAGATGGAGTTCTGGATTTCTAAACGATTGAAGAAATATGGAATGAAGAAGGATTGGGAATGCGAGTCAAACTTTCAAGTTCCACACCCTAGAGTCAGGTATGGTAGATAAACCAAAAATTGGAGAGAGAGGTAATTAGACTCTTGTCATTGAGATCTCGAAAGAAGAGAATACTGCAAGCACATAAGCACCCTCCCCACTAACCAATAACTCAGCATTTGAAGCGCAATGAAGCAAAGACATACAATAAAGACGCGAAAGATGTCACGAAGAGAAGAACAACTAACCCAAACGTCTTTTCATAAATAAATTATAGTCCAATTCCCCGCCCTCAAATGAATTAAAGGATGAAATCGATGATGGATAAGCTTCCATGACCTTTTGTTACAAACCGTTTGAAACAAATAAAACCGACCATTAATGTGAACTGCAAACTTACTTGGAAATACTTTATGCCAAATAGAGTTAGGTGCCAATTCCACTTATTAACAAAGGGAATTTTCAACAAACCAAAATACTCAGAGCCAAACCACCCTCCTCCTTTGACGACGCACTTTATCCTAAGCCATTAAATGATAACTCCTCTCCTCAATCCATCCATAGGAAATTCCTCACAATCCTCTAAATATCATCGGGCACTCTAATAGGGATTTCAAACAAAGAGAGATAATTAAGAGGAATAGTAGACATACTCCCTTCGTCCCACCCGACTTAGGACAATTCGCTATTTCGGGTGTCCCACTCGACTTATTACGTCCCAAAATGGCAAATTTATATTATTTTTATATTTAATGGGACCCACTTGTCATACTCTCAACAACAATCCCCTTACTATTCTTCCCACTCATTCTCTCTCATATTTTACTTTTCATACTCACAACACCTCTTCTACTCATTCTCTCTCCTCTTATTATAATAGTATTTCTTAATCCCCGTGCCGGTAGAGAAAATCCTAAGTCGGGTGGGACGGAGGGAGTACATGTTTTAACGAGAGTAATGCAACCTTTTAATTTCAAGCCGCTTAGTAACCCTCTCTTTTTTTTTTCTTAAGAAAAGAAGTATAATAGAATGTGGAGAATAATATACAAGCGACGGACAAGTTGTCCATCAAAACACAAAAAAAAAATGTAGAACCCAGCATTAACAAACAAGAACTACACAATCACGGTAGTCCAGTCCCGCTACAAATCCAAAATAGACGTTCCCCGAAAAGCATCATAGCTGACGCCCAAAGAGAAACCATAGAAACAACTCACACCCATATTAAAATCTTTGAAATATGTTGACTACGAATAATCATGTTATTCCTCTCCATCCGTAAACACTAGAAAACAGCTAAAACCCACAATCCCTAAAATGCATACACATAATGACTCTAGGATACTTGTAGAGGTCTAAATTCCATTCTTACTTTGATCCAAGAATATTTCCTTCCCTCTCGAATTTCTATGATGATTGCAGCAAAAGACCTTATATGAAAAATTAACCATACTGCGAAAAGGCAATAACCAAATTACGCTGCAAAAAAGCTTGGTTTGAACTAGGATTAAGAAAATATCAAGCCAACTATCATTGGAAGTTTAATGATTAGTTCTCACCCCAAAACGGATTGTTGGTGATGATGCTATCTGTGACAGAAGTGGTTCAATGCTTTGGGCCATCGGTACAAGAACTGGTGAAAATAGGGGGACTGCCTGGCTAGCGTCCTGAAAAAAACATAAATTTCTCACTTCATTTCATTCCATAATATAATTGAGAGAGGTGAAAACATGAACGAGGGAGCGTTTGGCATCAAACAAAATAAAACAAGGTGAATGTAAGAAAAATACAAAGTATCAGTGTAAGTGGGTAAACCTCAACAAGGCCTGCAAGCAGTTGATTTATTTTATTTTTCTTTAATCGGATCGAACTAACACACATGCAATCAAAATCATCCATTGGTTCAAATTGTATTGTTTTCCACCCAAAGCAGATAAAATATCATATAAGCAGTTTAGCATGTGAAGAACATGAATACAATCGTGTGATTACAAGATACTCAGATTTATGAACTTTCAAGAGAAAAGAGTGTACAAAACATGGCTATTGCAGGATGTTAGTGTGTGTCTGTGTCTGTGAACAGAGCAGCATTTTTTTTTGGGTCATTGCCCCATAAGTTACTTTTTTTTAAATCTATGCTCAATAAGTTCCTTTTAAATGAGTGTATCAATTTTTTGTCATTTTGGACGAAAATACCCCCCCCCCAAAAAAAAATGTTGTATTATATTTTCAAAAAAAAAAAATTAAAAAAATTAATAATAAAAAAAATTAAATACAAAAAAAAAAATTTTTAAAAATCATAATATTGTATTATATTTCCAGAATGTTGGATTATATTCAGAATGTTGTATTATATTTTCAGAATGTTGTATTATATTCAGAATGTTGTATTACTCCCTCCGTCCCGGAACTTACTTCACAAACACTGTTTACACTGGTTTTAAGGAGGAAGTATTATATTGAAAGTGTTGTGAGTGTGAAAATAAAATAGGAGAGAGAATGAGTGGAGAGAATAGTAAATTATAATGGTGTTGTGAGTATTAAAATAATGTAGGAGAGAGAATGAGTGGAGGGAATAGTAAAGATTCCTTTCCATTTTAGGTAAGTTTTAAATGTGTGAAGTAAGTTTTGGGACGCCCAAAAGGGAAAGTGTGAAGATTGTTCCGGGACGGAGGGAGTATATTTTCAGAATGTTGTGAGGGCAAAATTGGAAGTTCACTTGTAAAAAAAACTTCCCGGTCATTTTAATACAATGAGGAACTTAGTGGGAAGTGATTTGTTCCAAAAGGAACTTGTGGGGCAAATTCCCTTTTTTTTTTAAATTTCGGGCTGGTGAAACCTATTCAATCTCTTTATTTCTTTTTTCCTTTACATTAACATGATTTATAAATTCATGTACATAGTATTGGGATATTCCAGAGGTTTTCTGTAAGGGTTTAGGTTTGCGGTTCTAGGCTGGTCCAACCCATGTGGATTCTCAGCCTCAGCATATAGAATGCATTTCTGTGAAGATCGTCAATTAAAGTTGCAAACCGCCTCAACCTGCCAGGTTAAAGTGGGTCACATGCCCCATGCATCAACTCATCTTCTGGAGTTAGGTCACCTAAAAGTCAAAAACTTGTTTGCTGGCATCTGATCTCTTCATTTCATGCCTTTGTTTCTCGGTTTGACTGTTGTTTGGTACTTGTTTACTAACTCCTTAGACAGTAGGGTACTGCTTTTACCTTATGGTGTTGTATCAGTTGATAATCCGAGTTACAATGTCAAATTCCCAGACATAGTATATAAAGCTCATGGTTTCAAAGGTCATTTGAACTGTTTTAAGGATTACAGATCTCAAATATGCAAGAATCATCCCATATGTGTGATTGAGACAGCTTTGAAGGGTCAACAAAAGAAGGATAGTCCCACTTCAGCTAAGGAGACTAATCCGATATCGATGCAAAAAGGCGACGACTTGTATTTGAAGCTAATATATTCGATTGATGATGACGCTCCTAAATTAGTGGTACATACTAGCTATGTCAGTCATATGTGGTAATAATGTACATAAGGAAGGATAGCATGACTATAAATCATGTACAATATCGCTTCAACAACGAGATCACACCTGACAATATTTCGCTAATTATAAAAAATCAGTGGGTAAGTTGAGTTCCTCACTTTCTTTGTGTGAAAATGTTAGAACGATGCAACATGAGCAGCTGATTACACTTGGGTTTCTTGCTAGTTTGAAGCCTGATATCAGCAAACTCATTTAACGAGCAGCTGATTACACTTGGGTTTCTTGCTAGTTTGAAGCCTGATATCAGCAAACTCATTTAATGATTTACATTGAGAGGAAAAAACACATTCATTCGGATTACGTAAATCGGCCGAGAAAGATGTTCGAGACTTTTTAATGTGCAAACTCACCACCATCTTACCATCCCTAGGATAAGGAGTGCTCTAGTGGATCGAGATACACTGGTTCTCTTTGTTTTTCTTTGTTTAACTTGGAATCAGCGCTTGCGATCTTTCCTTTGAAGATCAACAGTGTTTATTCGCTTTCCAATTTATCGTTCATATCATTGAGATGGACTCTAATGGTGACCTGAACCATTTCGGAGTGGAGAAGCTTAATCACTCAAATTATCAGTATTGGAGGCTATGCATGGAGGCGTATCTTCAAGGACAGGATTTGTGGGAGACCGTTGCTGGGAATGTCACTTGCATTCCAGATGACACACCTGATAATGTTGAACTAAGGAGGAAGTGGAAGATAAGATGTGGCAAGGCGTTGTTTTTTTACGAAGGAGTTGATTGATCATATTCGTGACATCCAACACCCATTTAACCATCAGGCTTTGGCCTGGTGGCCAGAGCTCATGGCTTCCATCCTGGACGTCATGGGTTCGATCCCCCCCCCCCCCCAGAAGTTAGAGGAAAGGCTTTCTCTCCCTAGGATTTTCTAGGCGCTTCTGTGTGTGTGTGTGTGAGAAGTGAAAAAAAAAAAACACCCATTTGAAGTATGGGACATGCTGGAGAAGCTATTTACAAGAAGAATGAGGCTAAACTTCAATTCTTGGAGAATGAGCTTGCAAACACAACTCAAGGTAGCATGTCGGTCTCTGATTATTTTCTCAAAATAAAAAATATATGTTCTAAAATTGCTGTATTGGCTCCAAATAAGGCAGTTACTAATGATAAGAGTCTGAAGGCTTTTGATTTGGGGAATTAAGAAAGAGTATGCCATTTCTGACTCAATTCAAGATTGAACAAACCAATCTTCAATCGAAGAGTTAGAAAAACTGCTAGTTAATCAGGAGGCTTTAGTAATGAAAATGACTGGTGTCTCTTTTCCAAAAAATGTTTCAACTTCTACAAATGAGGAAGTCTTCTTTTCTGAAAATCAGCAAAGAGGGGGCAGTCGACGTTTTTACAGAAAGAATGAGCAGAAAAATGCGGAGGAGAAAAAGGAAGATGAAGAACGTTTTGGTGATGGGAAGCCTCAATATCGTAAGAATTTCAAATGTCACAATTGTGGCGAACTTGGTCATAGCAAAAGGTTTTGCAGATGAAAGTCTCATGAAGCTAATCTTGGAGCCACAAATGAAGAAGAGAAGGCCGATCATACTCGTGACTCGGACACTTGCTTTGCTACTACAGTTACAGAAGTAAAGAATGGCGACAAGAAACAACCTCTCGTGAAAAGGGTGGAAAAGAAGAAGTTATGGCAACAATAGAGTACGAAAAGGAGTGGATTATTGACTCAAGTTGTTCTCATCATTTGAGCGGAGATAGCTCATTATTCTCTAATCTCCAAAAGCATAAAGGAAACGATGCAATTGTAACAACAGATAAGTCGATTCATACGGTGGAGAATGAAGAAGTGTCAAGGTGGAAACTTCAGGAACAACATCAGGAGATCTGATCCTGAATGATGTTTACCATGTTCCAGGTTTTACAAGAAATCTTATTTCAATTTCTCAAATATCTGATTCTGGAAATTATGTTTTATTTGGTCCCGATGATGTTAAAGTCTTGCAAAACATCGGGAGATTGGATGTTGTGTGAAGGGGAAAAGGATTGTATGTCCTCTCCGCTAGTGGTTCTTATGTGGAGAAAACTAGACAACATGATAATGCCATCCTTTGGCATTCTCGACTAGCACATGTTGGCTATGATAGATTGCAGCAAACTTCCAAGGAAAAGCTAATTGATGGCATCCCAAACTATGGAAATTTTCGAGTAAATGTTGTTTGTGAAGGTTGTCAGCTAGGTATGGCGCATCGCCTACTATTTGGAAAGTCTTTTTTTAAGAGTAAAGAACCTCTGGAGCTGATCCACTCGGATGGCATGGGCCCTTGTAAGACGCCAAGCTATGCAGGATTTCACTATGTTTGTATTTGTGGATGACTTTACTCGATACTTATGGCTCTATTTTGAAAGAAAAATCTGAAGTACTCTCTCACTAAGTTTTTCAAATCGATGGTGAAGGGGATTTTCCAATGAAAATCCGCTGCTTGAGAAGAGATAATGGAGGGGAGTATATGTCAGTTGAATTTTTTGAATTCTGCCGTCGTGAGCATGGAATTAGGAGGCAAATGATATGTGTTGGAACATCGGCTCGAAATGGGGTTGCGTAATGTAAAATTCGGCATCTAGCTGATGTTTTTCAAAGCTAGATTTATTAAAAAAATTGCCTAAGAAATTATGGGCGACAGCTATGGATTGTGCCGGTCATGTGATTAACCGACTCCCTCTTCGCACAATTAAAATGAAGTCTCCGTACGAGATTTTGTATGGGATGCAACAACCTTTTGTTTCTTATTTTTGTGTGTTTGTTTCTATTTGTTATGTGCATGCGCAGGATTCACATAGAACCAAGCTTGAATTTAAGGCAAGAATAATTGTGGGATATGACTCGTAAAGAAAGGGTTGACGGTGTATGGACCCAAAACACATAGAATTGTGACTTCTAGAGATTTTATTTTTTATGAAGTCTCTTCTTACTATGGGTCAAATTCTCTTACCCTTTCTCCAGCTCCTTTTTCTATGAAGAAGGTGATAACTATGAAAGTGAAGATCCAAAGTTCCTCTCAAGAAAAAGTGAACAACATAGATTCAAGGGGGAGTGTAGAACCACAAATTGTGCAGGAAGGTCAATGTCTAGACCTTAGAAGATCAACAAGAGAGTGGCAGGTGCCAGAAAAGTACAAGGATTATCATTGTAATATAGTGTAGTGTTTCTTTGCTGGTCCTTATGATGATCGTGAACCTTGCCGGTACAAAGAGCGCAAGGTGTTCCAGAATGGGAATTAGTGATGAAAGAAGAAATGGAAGCCTTAATAAGAAATGAAACTTGGAATTTAGTTCCCAAAACCGAAGGTATTACGCCGATTTCATGTAAGTGGGTTTATCATATCAAGATTACCAGAGGAGCTTGCTTCGAGATTTGAAATGAAGAATTTGGGAGAGCTTTCTTATTTCCTTGGCCTAGAGGTAAAGGCATGCACAGATGGGATCTTCCTTTCACAAAAGCAATATGCAAAGAATATTCTCGAGAAATACAAGATGCAAAATGTTAAGCCTATAGCTACTCCAATGAAACAAAAACTAAAGTTGAGCATGGATGATGGTAGAGAACTACAAGATCCTCGTGTCTACGAGATGCTTGTTGGGAATCTATTGTATTTAACTATAACGAGATTAGATATTTCTTTTGTTGTTGGAGTTGTCGGTCAATTCATGCAGTGTCGTAGAACAAGGCACCTTGATACAGCGAAGCGCATTCTTCGATACTTGTCTCAAACCATTTCTTATGGTGTACTATATAAGAGTGGTGCTGAATTTTTACCCAAATGTTGATGCTGATTGGGCAGGAAATCCGTTTACTAGACATTCAACATCCAGGTATATTGTTGCTACCTACGCTACTCAAGAGTGCATCTAGCTTAAAAGATTTATAAGTGATATTCTCTATCCAATTAAAGAATCAGAAGACATCGAGTGTGACAACCTAAGTGTCATTCGCTTAGCATCGAATCCAGTTTTTCATGCAAGGTCAAAACATATTGAGGTTCATTATCACATTGTTATGAAAGGTTCTGAACGAAGAAATTAATCTCGTCAAAGTTGACACAAATGACCAAGTTGCAGATATTTTTACAAAAGCTTTGCCAAAAGCTAAGTTTGAGAAGTTATGTGCTCAACTTGGTTTAGTTTCCCAAGCTAGCAACAAAGGGGAGTGTTGAAATCTGGTGCTACATGGCAGATTCATTAATCAGCTTGCTTGGTGCATTAATTCTCTTCGCATTCATGAACTACTTGAGTTCATGTATTATCTACTTTCATTGCATTTTCTCATGTATTGTTTAATTAGTATCTAAACTATTCCTAGGAGTCCTATAAATAGGACATCCTCTTCATCGCAAATCAGTTGTAAGCACAAATTGCAGATTTTGGTTTTAATATAAAATCGTTTCTTTTCTCTTCTTGTTAAGTTTGTCTTTGTGTGTGTTCTAGTGGATCTAGATACATTGATTCTCCTTTTTATTCTGTGTTCAACTTTTAGTTTATTAAGCAAAAGAAATTGAAAGAAGATTTAGATTTCTACACATATGACGCAAGATGAAAAGATGTTGGGAAGGGGCTCGAGATTAAGAATCACATAAAAAAAATTACAGGAATAATATCCTGAGCACTCTAAAGACCATACACGTCAATCATTGAGATTGCGAAAGAAACAAAAGCTCAAGTTCCAAGAAATATCATCACTCCCCCAAACACCCCGAAAATCAACAATAGAAGCCTAATGAACTAATGAAAGATAATACAAATGAGGATATTGATCTCTAAGGAGCATTACCTATCAAAGTATCTTTCCAAAAGCTAAACTTTTCCCCATTACAAACCTTCAAACAAATTCTTATGAACATTTATAATTCTTCCATGAAAACTTTAATTACTACTTACCTTCTCTATAGCTCTTTAATATAGAAAAACAAGGTTCCAGGCAAGTTTAAGGCGTTAGGCCCCCATGTTTAATCAGTAGAACACTAATGATTGGTACCAAAGGTATAAGGCCATAGGCCTAATAAGATCATCTTTTCCGATATTATTGTCATGTTTCGAATGCAAAATGTGACTCGTGGGCATATATTTCTACATTATCCAGTCTCATGAACATATATTTCTTATAAATGTTATGTTTCAAGGAAAAAGTTACAGTTACAAGGCTAACTAATGGGTAAAACAAAAAAACATGGCTAGTAATATTAGCTTTTCTGGGAGGCCCAAAAAGGTGGGTGACTTCGGGTTGTGCTATGGTTTTAAAGCCAATTTAAGATTGTAGAAACCAAATAAGAAAGAGGAACTTTATAAGACATGACTTCGGGTGATGTGTTGTGCTACATGTATTTCTACTTTCTAAGTGTTATGATCAAGAGCCTTGGGCGGATTGCAAGGGTTCTCTTTCTTGTTTGCTTTCTATTATTTGCTCTCTTCAATACATCTCAATGTTGCACTTCCCCTATATGAGTCCTAATTACTTTCAGGCACTAAAAAACTCCCCTTTGTCACCTTATTATCACTCTTCGATAACCGAGTGACTTAGTGTTTACTCCCTTAGTCCCAAATCAAACAACCTAAATTCCATAATCAGATATTGTTGATATTTTGTTGCAGCCCTAAACTAAGTTTCCAAATTCATACTCAATCTATTGTAAGGCAAGCAAAACAAATTAGAGTTGAGTTCACTACCTTGTTATTAAATGCCATCAAGATGTTTCCATTCCGTTGCACAGCATACCTGGAACCTGGCGAATGTTACAATTAGTTGATATACATCAAATCTGCCACTCCCCTACAAGGAGTGAGAAAAAAAAAACTAGTCTACATGGATTTTGTCGGAGAATAAGAACTTTATAGTTCAGAGAATCACTGTCATTTGCTACCTAGTGAACGCATCAAACATACTACAATGCCACTCAGAAAGCTATCAATTTGGATGCTTCTGTCTTTGCAACTGCATTCTGATTTCTCCTGGAATAGTGGTTGTTTTGGTTTTCTCAAAGAGAATCTGGAAGTTTGGAAGTCTTAATCATAGTCATCCAGATTTAAAGCATATTTAAGATCTTTTGAAATCTATGGAAGCAAAAGCAAGGAATATCATACAAATAGTTATTATGGACAAAATCGGATTTAACTCATCACTTTCATAAGTTCCAAGACCACTTTGAGAAAACTAGAAAGATTGGAACTTTCTGCATTTTTTAATGTAAATAAAAATTACGGGCTACGAATCCAGCTGAATTTCTAACACTTCGTTAAGAATCCGTCAACTTCTTAATATCTTATGTAATGGGAAAGAATTTTTGCGCCAAACAACTGCAATATGCTTTTGCTTGCAACAATGGCTACCAGCAGCTGTAATGGTAACTCACCAGGCAGCTGCACCAACTAATACTCCAAAAGAAACACAACTAATTCTTCGATTCCGTAACTGGTTCAAACTGAATCCTCCTCTCGGGAGGCAGGAATTTGAATCGGAAGACACTTTTCCTATGCGAGGCTCAGGCCTGAAATCCCGGGTGATTACGCGCTGGCCCACTAAGCACCTTGATGCAGGACAAATGTGTGTACGCTTAGCCTGCCTGAGAGGTTGGGCAAAAACTTGATGTAGAACACACAGAAAAGGAAGCTATTAGAAGGCTGCATTCAGATATTAAATGGGCAGAATAAAAGGGTTAAGGTTTTGGTTAAGGGAATCGAAGGGAAAGGTATGAGGGCTGTTCTGAGCAAAATGAACAAAAATGGGGATAAGTAACTTGGACATAAGGTTGCTGATTATGCATGTAGGGTGTAGGAAACAAACTTAGGCTCCATTTGTTTCGAGGAATGGCTTCCCCAATTTCTGATATTTGGTAACAACAAAAATCTCTAGTCAACATAAGTCATTTTCTGGTAAGCGGAAAACGAGCGTATTTCCCAAGTAAAATGACTTACTTACCATTGAGGCATTGACTGTATGTACTTTTCCAAACACTCCTATACCATCCAATCTCACACTACCATCAAAATAAATTATTTCGTAACACCCTTCACCCCACCGCCTCTCTGCACCCCAATCCCACGCCCAATCCCTACCCACCCACCCACCCACCACCCTTCACCCCACCGCCTCTCTGCATCCCAATCCCAATCCTAACGCCCACCACTCCACCACTCATTATGTACCTCCATCCACCCTCGCCCCCACCCTGTCCAAAAAATATTTTTACTCGTACTTTAAATGTTCCTCAACACTCACCCTAGCCCAACCCCAAAACCACCCACCCACACTCCACACCCCAACTAAAAAAATTATTGTTACTCATACTTATATTGCTTCGTAACACCCCCCCCCCCACACACACACACTCCACCCACCCCAACCCCCAGCTGAAAAATGGTTACTTCTACTTGTACTTAAATTGTTGTTCACGATTTGTAAAAAAAAAAAAGCATTTTCACAAAGTTTAGTAACCATCGAAAAATGTTTTCCAAAACGATATCCTAATTTACCTACCTGAAAAAAAAAATCATTACATTTTCCAGAAAACATTTTTCGAACACTATTTTCAGTTAGTTATTCTTCACGAAACAAACGAAGCTTAGTGTAGGAACTGCTGATTTTAAGGAGATCAGTGACAAAAAATGGGTAAAAGCTTGCTCCACGCCTAGGCAAGCTTGGGCGCCACACCTACGGTTCTTGAGGGAGCTATGGGGTTGTTTGGTACGAAGCTAGAATGGAAAAGGATTTAATGCTAGGATGTACGTGAATCTACAAAGGAGATGTAAAAGGCATTCCAGCTTTCTTCAAAAACTCTCTATGCTACCAGGGAGAGACTAACACATGCGTCAAAAGCTGGAAATGTCATTCTAGCTTTTTCCGTGAAGGGCATTCTACATGGAATGAGATTTCTATCCTTGATTACAAAAATATATCTATGAAATTAATGAAAAGCTGGAAATGACATTCTAGCTTTTCTGTCAGATGACTAATTATCTTCAATGCAAGAGGTAAACCAAGTATCCCAAACAATAATGATGCCTTCAGCCGCATCACACTCCCTAAAATGAACACATCAACTCCCCTTAATGTGAGCAAGATCGGGTGCATCACTCTTTGAGTCTTGAAGAACAGGATCCACCACCTCCCTAAGCCTCCCAGTGAGAAATAATGGACTAAATTGGTAATAATCTAGGCATGTGTGATGTTTGTGCTCTAAGTTGATAGTGAGTGTTAGAGAATAGTAAGTATTTCATCATAAAGGTATTAACACAATGCCCTACATAGAACATACACATACATACACAAGCCTGTCCAGTTGAGTTTCAAGGTTTGTCCACCACACTAGTTTCTCTTTCTATCTGATTCAAGAGACATATTTTTCTGCATTGGTAAAATGATTAAAGAGAATACCAATCAAAAGGTGGATGACAGATCCCAGAGAGTGCCCAATTCCAAATGTTGGAAGACCTTGAACCTATTCAATACAGCAACATTGTATAAAAAATCTGGAGAAGGAACAATAATAATTTCCAAAGAAGATAGAACAAACTCACTATCTCCTGCATATATCGAAGACACCTATCAAACTTAAACTGCACTTCATCTGCAATGAAGAAGTGATCAAAGCCACTAGCATAAGGTGTCGCAATTATCAATATACCCCTGATTCCCAAGATCAAAAACAGGAAAGAAAGCAATATGTTAGTTTTACATTTCCTGAGACATGAAGTGCTTGGCAATTCTTCATCTCCGACCAAATTTTATCATAAGAACATCAAAACAGAAAGAAAGTAGCGATAAAGGCAAGGACACCGAGTGGCATCTTACTAGCCCTCTAAAGGCACTCTAGTACAAAAATCATAATTTAACATGCCATTTACATGAGAAGTTTTCTTTTTTCCAGTTTATGCACGTGTAGCAGTGACCTATGCTGATCAAAAGGGAAAATAAGTTGTGTTGGATTCATTAGTCCCTTTAAGGTTTCGTGTGTGCCACTTTTAGGCATACTAATACATTATTGACATACACGAAATGATGCATTAAGTTCTAAGCACTTTCTTAGTCACAAACCCCTCAATTTACTGAATAAAAGTTACATAAAATCACAGAACAAAGAGGGCTGCAGTCACTGTGATGTCACTTACTTTTCTGAGAGCCGTTCAAGGAACAATCGATACGTAAGTTGAGGGGCAGCCCCAACAAAAATGCCACCAACAAAATGTATGACACAATGTGGTGCGGAGTTTCTAGGTTGTAATACCCAAGAACCCTGAGAAGATATGAATAAAAGTACTTCAATTAGAGCTTATCAAAATCAACTCTAGGGAAGGACAGGTTAGTGGATAAAGATCCCACCCTCCGATAAGGTATTAACGGAAATACTATAAAGAGAAAATATTAGGAATTTCTTAAAAGATAAGGGCATTTCATTGTAAGAATTTCTCATCACAACAAGGATAGGAAGTACCACGATAGCCAGATTACCTAACACCCCCACCGAGAGGGACGCTTTGCAGAGAGCCTATTATTGTTGTTATAGCATCAACAACCAAATGTTAGAAGCAAACTGATGCAGAAGAACCAAATCTGTGCACAATCTGGTTATAAAACAGTATAAGAAAACAAGGTTTGGCTTCACACCGAGGTAACCGTAGGCGTCACACCTAGGTTTCTTGAGCGCACCCAAGAATTTGAATCAAGCAGATTCAACAAAAGAAAGCAATCTGGGAAAATCCATATTGTTAATCTTTGCCTCAACTGAAAATAGTACAATACTTTATGTAGGATAATATTAATTCCTAAAACCAAATAGAAAACTAATTCTTGAGCAGAAAGAAAACTAAGACCTTAATAAAAACGGAAACTAAATCCTATACTCAAACTAATCCTTTATGGATCTAGACTCTGCATTTAAATAAGACTCCTAAATTAAAAAACAAAACTATTCCCAGCAATTAACTAAATTAACCCTGCCCCTGAAACAAAAAAACAAATCAGGTCTTAGTTAATTATGCCAACTCCCAACTAAGCTCCATATCCTCAAAGGCATTCCAAATCAGAGTTTGAGCCTTGGAGGCATCTTTCCCACGTCTTTTGTATTCTCTAGATGGCTTGAAAGAACTCGACTCCGGCGAGTTAAAAGCATGAAACTGCTCATAACGCTTAGGGTTAAGATGTTGGAACTCTTGATCAGTAACCCAAGTACATTCTGAAAGTGGACGTCCCTTCAATTTGACAAGATACTTCTGATAACCACCTCCTCGAGTTGAAATATGATCAACAACATCTTCAATTTCTTCCACTTATCTTGGAGTCAGTGGTAGACGGACATTATTAGGCTCATTCATTTCATTATCATGGCCAGAATATAGGGTGAGGTCTTCAACATTGCTAATACCCATATCATTTGGCAAGTAAAGTATATAAGTATTAGAGCTTATCTTCCTAAAGATTTTGTATGGTCAGCACTTTTGGAGTGAAGTTTCTTGTATGTACCCTTAGGGTAACGTTCAGGTCTAATTCGTACCATTACCATGTCTCCTTCACGAAATCAGCAAATCTCTGGTACAGGTCAGCACGTGCTTTGTAACCTTCATCTGATTGCAATTCTGCGTCGAACATCGTTGTGCACCAAGCGGATGTGTTCAGCAAACTCTTATGCTTGGTAGTAAGCATGTGACAATTTCAAATGGGTTGCGACCTATTGTTTTGTTTACTCAACTATTGTATGCGAATTCGGCCATAGGGAGTACAAGATTCCAAGAGGAAACATGACCACCAGCAAGACACTGCAAGAGATTACCCAGACTGTTACTAACTACCTCAGTCTGACCTGACCACCGGTTTGAGAATGAAAAAGTCTGACCATCAGTTTGAGGATGCATTAAGCAATTTTCATAAAGTACACCAAAAATAACTCATAAACTTCACATCAAGATCAAATAAAATTGTAAGTGGCAAACCATGAAGTCGAACAATTTCTCTGAAGAATAGCTTTGCTATATGTAAGGCATCAGAAGTAGGGAGAAAGTGAGCCATCTTGGAGTAGAGATCCACTACAACGTATATTGCATCATGCCCTCTTAAATTTTTTGGCAATTCAAGAACAAAATCCATGCCATGGTTCATGTGGTATTGGTAAGGGTGTGCACAAACCAGTATTCTTCTTCCTTCCCTTGGAAATCTGGCAAGTACGACATCAAGAAACAACCTGTGCAACATCACGCTTTAAGTTTGGTCAATAGTAACAACCTTCCACCATTGCAACAGTCTTATCTCTCCCAAAATGACATGTTGCACCCCCGAATGTAGTTCTCTAACCACTTCCTCCCGTAAAGAGGTATAGAGCTAGCATAAACGAGTTCCCTAAAATAGATAGCCATCATGTAATCTGTGTAGTTTGTGTTTTGTCCAGCCATTAATTCAGCATAGATAACGCTGAAATCTTTGCAAAATGGGTAGTCTCCCCTTGAGCAAATCAAAGCCTGCTACTTGCACTGACATTGAAGAAAGAGATGCACCAGACGACTAAGCGCATATGCTGCTTTATTCTCCACTCCCGCCTTGTGTTTAATAGCAAATGTGTACTCTTGCAAAATTGAAACCCACTTTGCATGTCAGGTGGTTCAGCTTTCTGTGGAATTTATGTAATTTAATGATTCATGATCCGAATAGAGTAAAAACTCCTTAGAAATAAGATAGTGTCGCAATAAATTCCCTATCATATGTAGAGTACCTTTGTTTTGCCTCTTTCAATTTCTCGATAAAGTACGCTGTGGGTGGCCTTCTTGACCAAGTAAACATCCAATTCCAACATTGGATGTATCACAAGCTACTTCAAATAACTTTGAGAAGTCAGGTAGGCGCAGTAAGCATTACTCATCCTGCTCTTGATTTCTTGGGAACGCTAGAATTGCTGATTTGGGCCAAGCAAACGCTCCTTGTTTCAGGCAATCTGTTATCGGAGCCATTATGCTATTGAAATGGTGCATGAAACATCGGTAGAATGTCACTAATCCATAAGAACTCCATACTTCATTTAATGAGGTTGGAACTAGCCAATCACGAATAGCTTTCACCCTGGATCAGCTTCTACACCTCTTGAATAAATAACAAAGCCCAAGAATATTACTTGTGTATTCATAAACAAACATTTCTTCATATTGATATAACGCTTTTCTTTGTGAAGAGTTTGCATAACTTGCTACAAGTGATCCAAGTGTTCTTCCTTGTTCTTGCTATAAATTAAGATATCGTCGAAGTATACCACCAGAAAACGACCAATAAAAGGCCGAAGTACGTGTGTCATGTGTCATGAAGCGCGTGAATGTGTTGGGTGCATTTGAGAGTCCAAACGGCATGACAAGCCATTCGTTGAGGCTATCTTTCGTCTTAATGTTGTCTTTAATTCATCTCCAGGTCTGATTCGGATTTGGTGATACCCACTACTCAAATCTCCATAGAACCAGCCATCATATCCAACATGTCATCTAGCCGTGGAAAGGGGAACCGATATTTGATAGTGATCTTGTTAATGGCTCGGAAGTCAACACATACGCCAAGTTCCATCCTTTTTTGGCATTAGTAACGCAGCACATAGGCTTAAGCTTACACGAATAAACCCTTTAGCCAGCAGCCCTTCCACTTATCTCTTAAGCTCTGAGTGTTCACTAGGTTGTTCATGCAATATGTTGGAAGGTTGGGTAATTGAGATCCCGGCACAAAGTCTATCTCATGTTGGATGTTATGCAAAGGGGAAGCTCATTTGGTAGCTCTTCAGGTTCTACATCTAAAAAACCACTCACCAATTTACAAACTTCCGGGGGAAATTCACAAGTTGTTGCTTTGGATTTCTTGACACATTCTACCACTACTGCAATTATCACATTATTCTCCTTACTCTCTTTCAAGAAATGCTTCTTTGTCAATATTTGGAGAAATTTATCCTTGCCCCAACAGAATGTTTTGGCGAAGGTTCCTTATGTTTGTTGATCATAGGGAGTAGTGTTATTGGGAGTAGTGTTACAGACTTATTCTGAAATGAAAAGCTATAGTAGTTACTTTCTTCACAGTGTATCACTTTCCGGCCATAGAGCCAAGGTTGTCCAAGTAGAATATGAGCAACCTTCATAGAGACCACATCACTTAACACGGAATCTTTATAGTTCTTGAATGAGAAAAAAACAAGGCATCGGTGTGTTACAGGAATAGTTGAGTTATCAATCCAAGCCACTTTATAGGGGTGAGGAGGAAGTTTAAGACGTTCCACAGCTGATGCTGAAACCACATTCATGCAGTTCCCACTATCAATTATAAGCTTCTTGGCTTGAGTTCCACAATGAACCAACAATTGAAAGATAGAAGTACCCCGCCAATCCTCCTCTTAAACTTTTGGGGCTGCTGAAATACGCCTAACTACTGCTGAGAATGAAACGTCCTCTTCTTGCTCCTCTAGATCATCAGCCTTATATGCCCCAAATCGAAGTCACCTCCATCATCATTCTCCTCTAGTTGTTGTTCTTCAAACTCTATTTCAGCACCAATATGCAGATTTTTCTTTGGGCAATTGTAGCTCATATGACGGGGTTCACCGCACTTGAAACAACCATCATTATACTTTTCACTCCCTTTAGGAGGCATGGCGTTCTTGCCTTACGGATCATCTGTCTTTGTCTTAGATCCACCTGATGGTTATGTATAAGGTGGCCTTGTATTCTGATTAGTTGTTGCAAACCTTTAGTTTGATGTCTCCCCGACTTGAGAAACAAACTTCCTCACTGGAGTGGTTTAAGGTATTACTCTAGTCCAGTACTACTTGAAACGCATCTTCCACACTATAAACAGGTTGCCTAAGCGATTATCGACATATATCAGCCCTTAATTCAGTCTTGAAACGTGCTAGGCTTTGACGAGGATCTTCAACAATTCGACTTCGAGTTTTAATCTCATTGAATCGCTGCATAAATTATGTTACACTCAAAGTACCTTGCTTTGGATTAACAAGTTGTTCACACAACTTGTCTTGGTAATTAATAGGCATGTATTTCTAGATGAGCTTCATCTATTGCCATGTCCCTATAGGTTGCTATCCCAACCTCCTTATATTCTCTTCAATTCCACGACACCACACTTTAGCAAAACCAACAAGTTTCATTTCGTAATTCTGACCTCTAGCTTGTCGCTCATCTCACATATCAAACCAATCAAAATATTCTTGAGTGCAACAAGCAAATCAAAAAATAGTGTAGGACCAACTGTCACCTGCTACTCTAACCATTGTCCTTTCAACGACATCATGTACACATTGTACAGTGCTTTATTTGTACGATCCTATCAGAGCTTGCCACTTGTCATGAGTGAGACAAACACTGTCAATGGTGGAGATCACCCTTCAGGAACCTCTCCTTGCACTATAAATACTTCTCATTGCCCCCTTGGGCAAGGTATATCATATTATGTAAACTGATTTTTCAACGTTCAAACATTTTCAAAACAACAAACATTGCTCAGCTTTTTCTTCTAACGCATTTCAAACTTTGCAAAGATCATAAAGTTTTTAAAGTTCTCACAGACCGTTAAGCCAGGCTTTTTGTTCCTTTTCTACATTTTAAAAAGAGAAAAATGACCGGAACTCATTTACAAAACGTTGGTTTCCTCACTCCTCCCCAAGGAAATAATGATCAGGCCTCTTCCTCTAATGTAAATTCGGTCAGGCCAGCCACCTCTGCCTTTAATCGGTTAGGGGGGGACTGTTAGTCAAGGTTCTCTCACTCCCTCACAAAGAGACCTGAGAGAGAGAATAGAGGCAGCAAGAGCTTGAAAAGCACAACAGACACAAAACAGCCCACAAAGTCCCCCCTCCCCCATAACACCAACCCTAATACAAAAAAGGAACCAAGCTCTAGCTGAGAGAGCTAGATTGGTAGCAAAGGCCATGGCAATTAATGATCCTCAGCTCGAGCTAGTAGAGCTAGAGGCTAACGGAGGGATACCATTGCAAAAAAAATCTCTTCGTTTATATGGTGGAGTGAGAGCCCGGACAGTGATAAGTCAGGCTCGAGGAGTCAAAAGACGTGGAGGAAATGTATGAAAGGGTCACTGTCATAGCCTCCGCCAAGGAGCCAACAGAGCTTCAGGCAGCTCGCACACAGGCCGGCCAAGGAAAGAATTGAGCATGTGAAAGAGAGCGGCCAAGGTTCTGGACAAAGCTATGGGCAGGCAAGAAACAGGAGCCGGAGCACGGAGAAATTCAAGAGAATTGATGATGGAAGCGCTTATACACCCCTAACCGCACCCCGTGCCGCCATTCTTAAAGCTGTGGAAATTCCTCCCCCCCCCTCCAATGTTAAGAAGGCCGAATAAAAAGGTCCACAACGACCATGGCCATAACACGGAGGAATGTTTCCAGCTAAAGAGGGTCATTCAGCAGAAAATCGACAATGGTGAGCTGACCAATTTGGTCAAAGGAAATAACAGCAATAGGGGGCGGACTCAACGGGACCCAGAAATAAAGGAAAGGAATCAAGGGGGAAATGATGATAAGGATCAGGGACTTATGGAGTGGAGGCCCCAGTAACAACACCAACTATCTAATCAAATCAAAAATTTGGATAAAGTATTCTTGATTCTAGCTCTTACCCCGAAGGAAAAGCAAGAAATAGGAGAAGCGACCTTGCTTCCACCCTCTTCCACTCTACCCAGCCTCTTAACATAAAAATGAGAATCGATAGAGGGAAATAAGCAAGGTACTCATAGAAACCGGGGCAACTAAGGACATACTCTACTACCACACCTTAGTAGGGATATGAAGATGTCGAAATCTCAACTCACCCCCTATGTCGGACTCCTGAAGGGTTTACCAATCACACGATGCATGTCAAGGGCACCATTGATTTTGAAGTAACCATCGGAGAGAAACCTCGGTAAAAGACTGCCAAAACCACATTCATGGTCATTGATCTGCAGCACAGTACAATGCAATTTTGGGAGTCACGGCACAGGCTGCGTTGGGGATAGTTGCTTTGATCCCTCATCAAAAGATCAAGTTCAACACCCCTAACGGAGTGGCATGTATCAAAAATCAGTCGGAAAAGTTCTTGAAAAATCTTGAGGAGATAAGGAATCTGAAAAACAAGGCCTCAATTTCAGATCCCGGGGAAGAGGCAAAATGGTGTAAAAGCAAAATAAAACCCCCACACTGAGTTCGTTTGAATGCGCTTTCCTTTTGTTCCACTAAATTGGAGCTTAAGACAAGTCGAAAGGCAAAGCATATAGCCCCAATCTCCAGAGGGTACGTGGGAACAGAGGCATCTCGGGAGAAATAGATCAAGAAATCATCTACTTTATGCCTGCTCTCCCTGGATCAAGCTCCTCGCTCCCCACCATCGTCATTGACTCACTGTATAATAGGAAAATCAGCGACCTCCAGCCAAATGACGAGCTAAAGGAGATAATCATTAATGTCAATTATCTCGATCAAAAGGTCAAGGCGGGGCTGGAAATTTACCCCAAGGAGAGAAATATTTTGAATGAGTTCCTCCGGAACAACTGTGATGTGTTTGCATGGAGGGTAGATGGTATGCAAGGAATTAGTGAGGATGTGATAGCCCACAAGCTCAATGATAGCTCTGTCTTCAAGCAAATTCATCAAAAATCAAGATATTTTTCCCCGAAATTGGAGATAGTCATTAAGGAGGAAGTAGAAAAGCTACTCAAAGCAGGAATAATCAAGGAAATTTCCTACCCAAAGTGGCTAGCAAATGTGGTGATGGTAAAGAAACCCAACGGGAAGCGGAGAATGTGTGTGGACTTCACAGATTTAAACAAGGTTTAGGACTGTTTCCCCTACCTCAGATTGATAATTTGGTTGACTCAGTAGTCGGGTTTAAAAATGCAGAAGCCACATATCATAGAATGGTCAACATTGTTTTCAAGGACCAGTTGGGAAAGAATTTGAAGGCTTACATCGATGACATGGTAAAAGCAAGGAGGGGTTACACGAAAAATATGTGGAAGAAACTTTTTGTGAATCTGCGGCACAACAACATGAAACTCAACCCTCTGAAGTGCGCATTTGAGGCCAAAGCGGGCAAATTTTTGGGGCTTATGATCAACCAACGAGGGATAGAGGCCAACCCAGAGAAAATTCAGGCTCATATCCCAGCGTCCGGCATACTACAGTAAATGAGACTAAGACCCTCACCGAATAAGGAGGAAGGTCATAGGGCAAGCACCGGTTATATTCAATGAAGGAAACAATGAAGGGGTCAATCGGAACGGAAGCCTCAGGCTCTCGGCTCACTCAAACTGTTGGGATATAAGACACATCCTGTGTTTTTATACTGCATAGTAAAGGGAGTCCTGCGTCGGCTGTTATAACGGGATCAATCATTCGAGCTATGTGATAAAGATAGGGGTTAATAGCATATCGGGAATGAATGATATTCGGGGGCTCCTCCCCAGAGAGTGAAGTTAACTGATTTCGGGCTTGTGGAGAGATGAAGCTTTAGTGAGAGCGCAAGGTCTAGGAATCATCCCAGTATACGGCCCTCAGGAAAAGAGTCCAATATCTCCATCGCCTTTTTGCCCGCAGCCCGGTCCTTCCTAGCATGAAGGATCTCTTGGTCATCAGAGGGAGTGGAGGAGCTTTGCCCCGTTGCCTCCACTAAACGGCTTTCAGCTTCTACCCCTGTTTATTCACCCTCTTGAGCCACATTTGCATATGGCAGGTCAGGAGAGGAATCACTGCTCAAGACTACTCGGGTCGGGGGGCCCGGGGTCTCTTACATTTCCCTCCGCGGGGACATCATCAAACGACACGGTCATCCAGTCCATGGGTCCAGAGGTCTCCCCATGGGGGCGACCTCCCACATTAGCCAACTTTTAGCCAACTTTTTAGCGTTGCCCACCATATCTACAAAATCAGGGAAGCGAGTTAAAAGGCCCTAATAAATTTCTGCTGCCCGAGACTCATCTCCTAAAATCCTAATGGGACCGGTTAAACGATGAACTCGCAGTCCAGACTCCCACAACAAGGCAGTGTCCAAGATCCTAAGTCATAGGCCGTGGCAATGAACCTTCATCCAGAATCCGGCCAATTTCTTATAAATCTCACTGGAATGCGTACAGCAACCATACGTCTTCGGCAAGAAAAAACGGTCATATTGATAGGAAGACATGAGATTAAAAAGGAGGAAAAGAGTTAAATTGTTATGAAATCAACTACCTGTTCTTGAGATTGAGAAGGATCAAAAGAAAGATTGAGGCCTTAGAGAAATTTAGGGAAAACTTGAAATTTTCTCTCTCAACAACTCGCAGCAAAACAAAGAGGGTGATAAAAGTTTGAAGAAGAAAAGGGTTTGCCCTAAACCCGACCAAAATTCCCTCGAATAGCGTAACGGTTCAGTTTTAAATTTTGAATTTATAGCGTTTAGCATTTATGGCGCCCCTTAATATTCGTCCCACGTCTATTCCATACCTGACCGTTCCACTGTGCGGTGCGACCCCCCACGTCTTGTCAAAGAAGCGTCCTACAAGTCTACCAACTTCCACCAACACCTAGGCGCTCCACATAAACCGTTTCTCTGTATTGAAGCCCTGGGGCCACTCCTTGCAAAAATATGACTTTTCACTCAGAAGGCAGCTCGCATACCACTCCAATTATTGCTCCCCGCTCGGACCATAAATCCTACACTTGAAAGGAAGGGGGCACTGATGAGCCCAGACTACGGACCGGGCACCAATCGCTATACCCGAGCTGACACAAGTAAACTAAATGAACCGGTTCAATTCCTACTTCATCCGGAGAGCACGTTAATCTACCCTGCCAAATCAGCCTTTAATCTGACTCATTGCTTATGTCCGAACTAACGAGCAGCGAATTATTTACCCGGACGTTCCATTTCCGCTATTATTGCTGACAAATCGTACTATACTAATAACTCTGACCAGTTTGTCTCCATCGCATTAAATGAAACCCCAGACACCCATCACACGCGTTGTGGGTGCCGGAACAACTGTCACTTGTTCCTCTGACCATTGTCCTTTCAACAACGACATCATGTACAGTGCTTTATTCGTACGATCCTTGCCACGTGTCATGAGTGAGACAAACACCGTCAACGGTGGAGATCACCCTTCAAGAACCTTTCCTTGCACTATAAATACTCCTCGTTGCCCCCTTAGGCAAGGTATGTCATATTATCTAACCTAAACACACAACACACTAAGGCATTCCAAGCCTTAACCTCAATTCATAATCCTCAGAGATCTTACTCTCACACCCGAGGGCTTGAGCCGGAATCACTTTCGGCTTAGTCTCTAACGGTGTTCTTCTCTGTGTTGTGTTAACAGGTTCAGATCATACAAAAGCTGGTTATCTTCTTGAGACCCAAAAAGCTTGGCGTCATCAACTCCTAAATTAGAAAGGAAAACTATTCCCAGCAATTAACTAAATTACCAAGTTAAACCTGCTGCAGAAAACAAAACAAAATCAGATCTTCGTTAATTATGCTAACTCCCAACTAGATTCCATATCCTCAAAGGCATTCCAAATCAGAGCTTGAGCCTTGGAGGCATCTTTCCCACGCCTTTTGTATATCTTGAGTGGTTGCTGCCACTTGTTTCTTTCACAAACTACAGAGTTGCTCATAGGCTTACCCTCAGTTACCAACGTAAGAACTACCTACTTGAAAATAAACCAAAACCTATGTACGAGGTTATCATTTCTTCCTTTATACTTAATATAGCTTGTAAGGGATTACAGAGTGATGACTGTGTCAAGCCTAAAAGAAGAGCTGAACCATAAATAATGCTCCATTTCTTTATTGGAATTTGAAACAAAACTGAAAGCCCCCAAACTTCAATTGTTTAGAAAGTACTTCAAGTGATGGAGCACTATAAATAGTTGACTTTATTCACTTTTTATAAGTCTCCCATGCAGATTGATTTTGGCGATAATTTGACTTTGTAAAGGGATGACCTTCTTCGCTTCTTAGGCACGATAATGGAAGTCACTTTGTCGCCGAAATAAATCTGCACGGAAGGCTTATAACTGAAAACTTTATCAATGCATAGCTCCCAAGACTCACACCTGATTGCAGTTGAGAATTAAAATATAGTACAATGTCATTGATCTATAGCTATCTTAGACTCAAACGCCGTAGCATCCACTCAGAATTATCCATACTACGTACGTTCTTTTCTGCTCTCTAGTTGTAAGTAATTTGGTATCTCAATTATCTCTCAAAATACAAAAACAAGAGGGCCACATATTAATATAAGCCTGGATTATTTGGAAAGGTTGTTTTTTTTTTTAATATATAGAAAGATTACTTGGACAGATAATAAAGTAATTTCCACCTCATTTATTTTTTCACTGTTGCATGAATACAAGAATATAAAACAAGTACATGAACAAGAGCAAAAGCAAAAAGTTGCAGAAAATTAAAATATCTTCTATGGAAGCTTCACGAATGCAAACAGGGGATAAACTGTTAGATCATGGCAAGAAAACTAAAACAAATAACGGTATTCCTGTAGCTAGATTAGAAGAAACCTCAATTTCACTCCAGTCATTTGAAATACCCCTACCACCTTGAGATAGCTTTACAGTCTCTGTGAGTAATCTGCAGATATACAAGTGAGACCATCAATCCTACTGATTTCAGTTTTGGGCAAAACTTTAGATGCATTGGCAGCACCAAAACCTAACTGGCTACTCATTTCGGCGTCTACACTAAAATAGCAATACAAAAGACATTAGTAGTTTCTTGAACAACAGAGAGACATTAGCAGAAAATTAAGGGCGAAAAAGTTTGAGAAGGGAAGTAAAAATTGATACACAAGATGTATAAGTTCAGTACGGTCTCCATATATGTAACAGACAGTGAGATCTGTTGAATATTATAGTATAATTATAGCAGATTGATTAGCATTATTGTAGGAGAATAATTAGAGGAGATTGATTGATAGTTTCCTAAAATCGATAGCCTAAAAGTGTATAAATATGTACAGTTTTTCAAGTAATAAAAAGAAGGAATTCTTCCATATTTCTTCTCTCTAAATTAACAAGATTAAGCCTACAACCAAAAACTCAATAAGCCACAAAATAGGTTTTGAGTAGCCTACACTTGCCATGAAACTCCTTTATGGGCAATCTTGAGGGCAGTGAAATCTACATTCCTACTGCTACATCGCTATCCTTGTATTAATGACACAGAAAGACACTACAATAAGACCGAAAAGTCATTCTAGGAGATTGAGCAAGATCCCTAGCCGATCATTGAGCATAGGGTGTGAAGCTCGTGAACACAAAAGGAGAGCGAATTAAGAGTGTTAGTGGGATGTGTGAGTATAAGACGGTCGAGAAAAAATAGAACTACCTTAATAAAAAAAATGGAGAGCGCTTAATAAGGAAGATACATTGTGAAGACATAACTCACTTTTAAGTGGGTTTAATAATAAGCAGGAGGTTAGTGAATTGCATTAAGAATATAGCAATGAGAACATGGGTCTAGGTTACAAATTCAAGAGTAATTGGGGGGGAGGGGGATTTAGAGTCGAACTGGAAGGAAAAGTGTAGTTGGTTGGAAAGGGGAAGCCATTTTTCCTATGGAAGGGGTGCTCTTGGGGTGGATGGGTTTGCCATGCTTTCAATCACAAGGCTTGGAACATTGTAAGGAGGTGTTTTTGTGATTTTTCTTGGATTTTCATTGTGAAGGTATTGCGACTACAAGAATTAATTCTACTTTCATAATGTTGGTCCCTAACTGTGTGTGAGTGAGAGAGAGAGAGAGAGAGGGGGAGGTTATGGGGGTGCTGGAAAGATGATTGCTACCTCGCCAAGTACTATTGTTCAGGGATGGCAAATCTTTATTGTTGTGGAATTTGTTGGAAAATGGAGGCACAGGGATGGGTTAGGAGGAATAGAAAGTACGACAAGAATAATGGCCCAAGACTTCCATAAACCCCAAACAAGTATAAATATTAGTAGTAAACTGCATTTGACATAAAGAATCGAGAAGGCGGTGGTGACCACCTATGTCTCCCATATTAACAGTTGTAACACCTCTTCTGAGAAACGCCGATGCTGACGGTTTGACACCGACACCGCGACACAAAAAAAATCATGAACATTTTAACACCACACGCCTGGGACAAGTTTTAATTTGTCATTAGGATAATTATGCTAACTTAAATTTATTGCTTAAATTACCTTGGTAGTAACAACAAAAAAGTGAGAAGATCATTTCGGGACGGAGGAAGAACATGAGAAAGGGGAGCAAAACTTTTTCAATGCAATGAAGATAATCAATATAGAACTACTTATAAGAAAGCATGAGATAGAATTGAAGCTGCAAGTGTATCTATGTGGGCACTTCCCTTCCCATTGGGAGCTATTGCACCACTAGGTTGCCCAAGCATGAGTTTTCGAAATGAAGTCAGGATGAGTGTTGTTATTAACACCTTAGTATGACCGCTTCATCATTTAAAATTTTAAGCATATTCTAGGTTACGAGATTAACCATTCAGGATTGAAAACACAGCAGGAAAGGAAAATAGAGATGTGGAATAAACCAAATGAGCCCTCAATCAGTATTAATTTCAAGCAAACAGCGAGTCAGACAGGTAAATTGCTGCCAAGTTAATAAAAAGTTTAACGAACCTCTCAATTTCTCCGTAAACCTGGATACCACTTCGTTCAGGACGATTGTTTCTATTGCTATTATTCGAGTAACAACAGATTTTGTAATTGTTTTTGCTACCAAGACATCTGAAATAGGGGTACGGTTGTTGATGAAATCGAAAGCGACGGTGGGAATTCGATTCTGCACATCGGCTAATAACCTGCGCATGCGGAATCGATAGCCAGGTCGAGGACATGTCCACCCTTTTTTCCAGTTAATGGCTTCCGGTTGCTGGCCTTGATCCGGACAAAAGCCCTCGGAAAGAAACTCAACGTTTGAGCTGTGGCGGATTTATAGACGCCAATCTGTCGGTTTGGATAATGGGTAGTAGGAATTAATCACTCATCTTTTCAAATTGTAAAATTTGTCACTTGTTTCTAGGGGCAAGTGGTTTGGTTTAAATTGCGGTTTAAAATTGAACAAGATCAAATCATGCAATTTAGTTTGATTTTCAAGTAATTGTGATTTGATTCGATTTCAAAATATGTCAAATTGTGTGGTTCGATTTGATCTGCGGTTTGGACCTTCAAATCACGGTTCGAGACCGCGAGACCAAACCACCAACCCGAACCAATAAATCAAACCACCAAATCGTTCAATATTAACCGTAGATATGTATATCTTTCATTTCACCTTACATTTAGATTTGAAAACTCCTAATTCTATTCATAGGTTTTAGCCAATAATTCTTTTTTCTTTTGGTTAATCTTCTTGTAATAATGTTAATTTACTCTTTAGCACATACCATTACAAGTACTCAAATAGTATATTGTTATCATAAACATTGAAGCACAATTTCAAGTTGTGTTTAAATATTGAATCTCTAATGTATGTTATGTTTGGAAAATCTAAACAAATATGACAATGAATTGTGTAGTTTGAAATCATGTTCTAATTAATGGTTTAAGCAATATTATATTTCATGGTTTGAACCGTGGTTTGAATTGTAGTTTAAATCGCGGTTCGAACCAAACCATGGCGGTTCGGCTCGGTTTGAAATTTTTCATGGTTCAATTTAGTTTGAGATTTTTCCAAACCGATAACAATTGGTTCGATCCGTAAATTGGCCCAAACCGAGCCAAACCGAACCATTTACACCCCTACTTGTTTCACCTAAAATGAGTTTTTTAATAAGGTCCTTTTGTACTATCAATTTATTATATTTTAATTTTTATACTTTCAGAATTCACAATATCACCTACGTACATTCATTTCATAACAATTTGATCAATTTTTTTAATATATAACTATATAAAGGCTGAAGTGCAAAGCACTTCAACACACCCCCCATTTTCTCGCTCAAACTAGAACCTAGACTAACTAAAGACTAGGTTCATTCCCTCTAATGTCATTTACTAAACACACCCCTTATATACTACTCAATTTCCTAGCATTTCAATTCCTAGACGATGTGGGATTAATATCTCATTTGATTTTCAAATGCTAAGGCATCTCAATGTATACTACTCCATTTTTTAGCATTTCAATTCCTAGATGATGTGGGATTAATATCCCATTTGATTTTCAAATGCTAAGGCCTCTCAATAAATACTACTCCATTTCCTAGCATTTCAATTATTAGACGGTGTGGGATTAATATCCCGATTGAGATTCAAATGCTAAGACCTCTCAATATATACTACTCAATTTTTCTAGCATTTCAATTTCTAGACGATATGAGATTAATATCCGTATTGATTTTCAAATGTTAAGGCCTCTCAATATATACTATTCCATCCTAGCACTTCAATTCCTAATTCCTAGAGGATGTGGCATTAATATCCCATTACTCTGACTACTCCATTATGCTTCATATTTGTCAATCCATTTAATTAGAGCACGAATACAAGTTACAAGTTTGTAAAAAAAATTAAGGAAAAAAAACACCAATTCTACTATGATTTTTGGACATGGGTGTCAACATAGACGCATCGCGTTGGACATGGAGAATTATGAATGCAAGATACGAGGAAACGGGTCCTTTATATGTAAACATATTTTTGAAATATAGACGGATATAAGTATTTGATGTTTTGTATGTAAAAGTTTGATGTACTTTCCATAGAGCAGTATACATTTCACTTTAGTTTGTCTCAATCCAATATGTATAGTATATTTGGTGGAAACAATTAATTTAAAGTTATTATTAGTTCTTATAAGATTTTTTAAATTTAATAATTATATAGTATACTCCCACTGGTTTGAAATATTTGTCGCTTTTAAATTTTTCACAAATTGTAAGAAATAGAGTTATTATACCAACTTCGTGATTAAAATATCAATATTCTCATATATAACTATATAAAGGCTGAAGTGCAAAGTACTTCAACACATACCCCATTTTTCCGCTCAAACTAGAACCTAGACTAAAATAAGGCTAGGTTCATTTCCTCTAATGTCATTTACTAAACACGCCCCTTATATACTATTCCATTTTCTAGCATTTCAATTCCTAGACGATGTGGGATTAATATCCCATTTGGTTTTCAAATGCTAAGGTTTCTCAATATATACTACTCCATTTTCTAACATTTCAATTATTAGACGATGTGGAATTAATATCCCTATTGGGATTCAAATTCTAAGACCTCTTAATATATACTACTCAATTTCCTAGCATTTCAATTCCTAGACGATGTGAGATTAATATCCCTATTGATTTTCAAATGTTAAGGCCTCTCAATATATTGATGTAAATAGAATGAACGCAGCGGAATAATAAAATAAAATAAGTAATCGGATAGGCAAACAACCGAATCAACGTATTGTTTGACCTAGATCGAATCCACGAACTAGGGTTTTGCAAGGCAAACACCAATGATGAGAACCCCGACAAAATCAACCAATTAAGGAAGATCTTGATTTCAGCAGAAGGAATCCACCTTCTCGAAGGAATCCACCTTCAACAGGGAAAAACCCTAACAAGATGCAAAAGCAATCTATTTTTTTATTAATCAAAGTCTAAATTCGGATTACAACTTAAGCCTATTTTTATAGTGCCTATAAAGCTTGAAAAATAAGAAATAGAGTCCTAAAATAATGCCTAACCTATATAGTAATCAAATATAAGTCAAAAACTAATAAAACTTACCTAAATCTACTTCTAAAACCTCTTCTAATCATCCTACTAATATTAATTCGAAAATACAATTAAAATAATAAAAGATACGCAAATAATTAATATCTCGTTCTACATCATATACCCCAGCTTCAAAAAGGATTCGCCCCGAATCCTCGTCCGATCTTCGACAAGAACCATACCATCGGAATAAATACTTTGAATACATTTGCCCTTTGTGCAAGATTTGAGGGAAATCAATTTTGTCCTGGGATATAAAATAAGACTATCAATCCCATCTTTTCGTTGATCGTCCTCCCCGTCCTCTATATGAATCAAATCGTCCTCTGGATCACAAATAATTTCTTCTTCCTCAAGATTTGGAACGGAATCTTCAACCATAGAAATAAAAATTATTACTAACCTCTATTCTTTCGAAAGTTATAATTTTCGGATCTTGATTCTTGTTGGCTTCATCCATAACCTTTTCCCCCTTGAAATCTTCATTCAAAGTGCTTGGATCCGGGAGCTGATTTGGCTTCTTCTATACGTCTAATTACAGATTGTTTTGCCTCCAATCTCTAATAACTACTTCTATCAAATAATCAAGTTTGTCGCATTAATATCAATGCATCCTATACTCTTGCTTGGCCGTTTGTTCAACCTCTGCGTCTTCCAAATCAAGCAATTGATGCGCCTAACCGAAGACGTTGATTTTCCTCTCGTCGAGCTCGATCAAGATTATAATTAATTTTAACAAGAAGAGCATAAAGGTGTCGCGGTATTACCTCCATTAATGGCCATCTTCTTCATTAGATCTTCTTCCACGGGTTCATCACCACCCGACGGTTGGGCTCGACGGCGGCCCTCCCTCGATCTTCCTGGTTCAAAATCAAGATCATCTCGCGCGCGATTGCCTTCAACCCTCAAAACCGCGCAAAGCCTCCAAAAGTTCGGCATGTCAAGCGACTTGGATTCGCGACGCTCCGTAGCTTGCCGCTCCATACGATCGGGGATCGCTATAACCGCGGCTTGGTTGTCGCGTTGTTGCCACCGCTGCTTTCCGCCATCTCTTCCAAGGATTGACTGCTCGATACCAATGATGTAAATAGAATGAACGCAGCGGAATAATAAAATAAAATAAGTAATCGGATAGGCAAACAACCGAATCAACGTATTGTTTGGACCTAGATCGAATCCACGAACTAGGGTTTTTGCAAGGCAAACACCAATGACGAGAACCCCGACAAAATCAACCAATTAAGGAAGATCTTGATTTCAGCAGAAGGAATCCACCTTCTCGAAGGAATCCACCTTCAACAGGAAAAAACCCTAACAAGATGCAAAAGCAATCTATTTTTTTATTAATCAAAGTCTAAATTCGGATTACAACTTAAGCCTATTTTTATAGTGCCTATAAAGCTTGAAAAATAAGAAATATAGTCCTAAAATAATGCCTAACCTATATAGTAATCAAATATAAGTCAAAAACTAATAAAACTTACCTAAATCTACTCTAAAACCTCTTCTAATCATCCTACTAATATTAATTCCGAAAATACAATTAAAATAATAAAAGATACGCAAATAATTAATATCTCGTTCTACATCATATATACTACTCCATTTCTTAGAATTTCAATTCCTACTTCCTAGAGAATGTGGCATTAATATCCCATTACTCCGACTACTTTATTATGCTTCATGTCCGTCAATCCATTTAATTAGAGCACGAATACAAATTACAAGTTTTTTAAAAAATTAAGGAAAAAATCATCAATTCTACTACGATTTTTGGACATGGGTGTCAACATAGACCCATCGCGTTGGACATAGAGGATTATGAATGCAAGATACGAGGAAACGGGTCCTTTATATGTAAACATATTTATGAAATATAGACGGATATACGTATTTAATGTTTTGTATGTGAAAGCTTGATGTACTTTCCATAAAGCAGTATACATTTTGCTTTAGTTTGTCTCAATTCAATATGTATAGTATGTCTGGTGAAAATAATTAATTTAAACTCATTATTAGTTCTTATAAGATTTTTTAAAATTTAATAATTATATAGTATACTCCCTCTTGTTTGAAATATTTATCACTTTTAAATTTTTCACAAGTTGTAAGAAACATAGTTATTATACCAACTTTATGATTAAAATACCAATATTCTCATTATTTATTATTTCTCCTTTCAATGATAAACCAATTAATAGAATGAAAAAAGTTTCAATGTCAGTATATATTTTTGTTGAATACCTTTTATTTAAAAATTATTTTTCTAAATTAACCTTTATACTAATACTAATAGTAACTATTTTAATTTAGTTTATGTTATTTGTCTAAATTTTATGGTCGTGCGTTTAACGCACGGGTGTTAGAGTAGTTGGTATTAAAAATTTAATGGGTTTGTCCACACCGAAAAAAAGGGATACAAATACTCCCTCTGTCCCGATAATTGCTTCATCCTTTGGGAGTGGACACGCAAATTTAGGAAATTGGTGAGTGGAGAAAATGTTGTGAGTATAATAGTAAAATAGGAGAGAGAATGAGTGGAGAAAATAGTAAATTTGAAAAATGTTGTGAGTGTAATAGTAAAATAGAAGAGAAAATGAGTTGATGAAATAGTAAAGATTATTTGCTATTTTAGGAATGATGAAACTTTAAACGAGACATCCATTTTGACAAAAAGTATAATGGGACGGAGGAAGTATACATTATTGAACTATAGATCTTGAAAAGTAAAATGTTAAGTTACAAATGCCTTCCCCTTTCTTTTTTTAATGAACTCATTCACTTAATCCTAAATTCAAAGAGTAACTTTTGTGAAAAATTAATTTTTTTTCAAAATGTTATAAAAATTAGTTTTCAGAACAGTTCATCACTTTTATTATTTAGATTTAGTGCTTTAAAACTAGTTTTTTTCTTATGTTACGAAAAAATTAATTTTTTACAAGATTTTGTCAAATTCAAATTACAAATCAAAAAAAAAAAAAAAACACTTTTTCTTCCTTATCTCAGCCCCACCCCCTTCACGCCATCCCCCACTTTCGCCACCGCCACCTCCTCCTTCCCGCACCACTCTTTCAGATCGAGATATAGATCTTTGTTAACCTAATGGGCTTTGGCCCAGTGGTACTGGCGTTGCTTTGGTGGCCTCCCGAAGGGGAGGTCACCGGTTCGATTCCCCTCAAGGGGTATCCTTGTGGTTATTGTTCCTATCCAGGTTTGGCCAGGCCCTGTCCCCAGACATCCATTCGGTTAAGGAAGATTGGCGGCCAGAACCTCGGTGTGGGGAGTTCAACTACGCGTTGTAGGAGGCTCCCAGGGGCCGTAAGAGGGTCTTCAGCCACTCGATCTTTGGGACATATCCGCGATTTACCTCTGTGACACATGGAGTAATAACATCCATGCGAACCTGGGTAACAAAAAAAAAGAGATATAGATCTTTGTTTATCTCTTCAGGCCCTCCTTTCATTTCCTCCCCTTTCCCCTCATGTGCGCCCCCTAGATTTCTCCAACCTCCACCTCTGCACCACCCCACCACTCCACCCATCTCTGCACGACAATTGATTGTCGTTTTAAAGATATTGAGACTATTTGAGGAGGCCCGGGTAATAACCTCTTGAAAGTACTGTATTGATAAAGGATGGTTGGTTCATAACACAAACAAATCATTTTCCTCTCTCTCTCTCTCTCTCTCTCTCTCAGACGATGGGGTTATGGTCACTTGTAAGATCAAGTTTAAGAAAGATGCGGCTAACTCTTTGTTCTCAGTGTCGTCGGCCTATAGGGGTGCCACTGCCACTGCTACTATTAGCCGCGCTGACAGTGACAGCGGTGGCAGTCTTTTCATCTAGGATCTCACCGCCACGACAACAGAGAACCCTAGCGACCCAATTTCCGAATTCGAAACCAGAAAGAAGTCCCATTATAACTGAATTGGATAATCAAAAAACAGATTCAATTCCAAGCAGCGGCGGCGGAGGAGGAGGAGGAGGTCCTTTTCACGATTGGGAGGCGTTTGAGTCGGATTACGAGGAGATGCTGCAACACCTCAAGATATATGTCTACCCTGACGTCTGGCTGTCTGAGTCCCCTTTCGCTCACGTTTTCCTTCCCCACCCAAACCCCTTCAAACTAGGAGGAAACTACTTGAGCGAGCACGCGTTCAAGGCGTCTCTCCTCCAGAGTTCCTTTATTACCCACCGTCCAGAGGAGGCTCATTTCTTCTTCATGCCCTTCTCCATCAATACCATGCGCAGCGACCCTCGCCTGCACTCGGAGGCTTCCATTTCTGATTTTGTTGCTCACTACGTCAACAGGATTAGCTCCGATTTCAAGTATTGGAATGCATCGAGGGGTGTTGATCACTTTTATGTCTTCTGTCACTCCGTTGGTAAGGAGGCTGCATCCAAGCACTTCCATTTGCGTAACAATGCCATTCAGATAACATGCTCCTCCAGCTATTTTCAGAGGTTTTATGTAGCACACAAAGATGTTGCACTCCCCCAGGTCTGGCCCCGTCACACCCAACCAACCCTCAATCCTCCTGAAGCCAGGTAATAACTTTTATTTTTTAACTGCACTGCTCTAATAACTCACAAGCTCTTCTACATGACAACCAAATTAATATGGGAGATCTACACATTATTTTTTTAGAAGATGGAGTTGTATTTTGTTAGACAATACACAATGATTAATTGTAGACTAACATTATCATTTTTTCTTCTGGTCTACCTCCGGTAGCAAAGCCAATTTTTATTTTCAATGGAGTCAAAATTGACAACAATAATAGTATTTTTAGTGTACCTTTAAAAACTTGAATGTACTATGTCATTTCCCAAAAAAGGGGGTTGGGTGACCCCCATAACCTTAACTCGGCTTCGCCACAGTCTACATATTAATTAACTAACGAGTTATGTTGACTGGAAGGAAAAAGGTTCCACTCGATATCTTACAAGTTTAGGAACGCATTGACAAGAAACACTAATCTATGAAGCTAAAATCCAAAAATTACATAGCAACACTGCTTCACGTTCACTGCCAGTCTTGGTGAAGACAACTCTCTCAAGGGAATACCTATTTAACAAAACTGGTTAGAACCTGCATTTTCGCATACCATCGCTAAGGCGAGAACCCTAAAACAAGTGTCAGATCCTTCCATTTTGCATCATAGACAAATTTCTTTCTCATATCACGCAACCAACAATTTGTTTTTTATTCCCCATTAAATGCATCATACTATGTATAATCCATTTCTACCCGTCATTTAAATTGCCATTTTTCCTCTTGGAAGGAGATATAATTTTCTTGTTCAGGGCCTTACGTTTCAAGGAATAATTAGCCAATTGATGTGCATTAAATTTTTGGAGGCCAAAAACTATGAAACATAAAAAAGGGAAGTTGGTTTATGCATAATAGACCGAAGAAGTATAAACTGTCTCTGTGTATGTCGGTCTCTCTTTGTCTTGTGTGTGACCCTGAAAGTTTTTTGATGCATTGGCCCAAATTGCAGGACTAGACTTGTTTTCTTTGCTGGACGCGTTCAAAACTCCCTTATCAGGCAAGAACTATTGGCTTTATGGGGAAATGATCCTTCTATGGACATAACCTCTGGGAATATTTCATACTCATATGAGGTAGGGTTAAGTAAGAGCAAATACTGTCTCCACGTGAAAGGCTATGAGGTGAACACCGCAAGGATTAGCGATGCTATACATTATGGATGCATTCCCGTTCTAATTTCAAATTATTATGAGCTTCCATTTTCGAACGTTTTGGACTGGAGTAGGTTTTCAATTATAATTAACCAACGAGATATTGTGATGTTGAAGAGAATATTACTGTCAATATCCAGACCAATGTATCTGAACATGTACCAGAACCTCTGTATTGTCAGGAGACACTTTATATGGCACAAAACCCCCACAAATTATGATTCTTTTCATATGACAGCCTACCAATTGTGGTTGAGGAGAGGCTTGCTTCGGCTGCCCTAGGTAAATAGGTTCTCAAAACTAACCCCCTAATGATGCATTTGAAGATGCCTCTGGCCCTCCATAATCCCCGATTCTGGCCCCTCCCCCCTCATGAAAAACATGAAAACGAAAATAAAGGAGGAAATAGAATGAAAGAAACTGTGGATGTCACTGTGGTTAGATTTTCATCTTGCGTCTCTTTGTAGAACATATGTAAAGAAGTACTCACTTGAGCCATGCGTCTTTGAATTGTTATGGGGTGCTTCTGGAAATGAGTTGGGCATTGTTGAGACACTTCTCATTTTCTGATTGGTATCAATGAGCTGCAAGATGGTTTGGAATCATTTTACTGACCCACTTACAAAGGAGGTGCTGTTTGATAAATAGTCTACCCCCTGCAGTTCTACTTGGTCTCGCATTTAAGCATTAGGCCTTTGATCAGAGAATGGCCATTGAGCATAGTTGGAAGTTGCTATTATGGTGGTCCATTTCTAAGCGAGACAAGTTTAGCTGGGAAAGGGCCCCAAGCCCACTTTTGGAGAATGCGAAGAAAATGCCAGAAACTGAGAAAGCGAGGGATTTAAACCCTCTCCTGGAGTCTTGTCACCGAATTACACAAGTATTTTCAAGTTAAACCCTTGATGAAAGGGGATTGGTGCTGCTGGACCCATAATTCTTTCCTCATGTTGGAGAAAAGAGTGATGATGCTTCTGGATATACTTAGCTTGAAGGGTGTAGAAATTGCTTAATGTATGGATACTCGGACATGATAGGTGTTGTCTGATAAAGAACCTGAAGCTGTCCTACCAGAACCAAAGACTTAAATATCTGAAGCCCTTGTGGAATTGGAGTGTAATGGATGGTAAGTATCTATTTTTGCAATTCTAGACTCCTTAATTTTATGTTGTACTCCCCCGTCCCTAAATGAATGTCTCGATTTTATAAAAAAATTGTCTCAAAATAAATGTCCAATTTTTTGGGAAGTCGTCACTCATTATACAAGTTCTAATTTCGTAAAATAAAAAATTGTCCCTAAATGAATGTCTCGATCATTAAGGACTTTTATGCACTTATGTTACTAAAAATGCTTAAGTTTAACATTTTTGCAAATGTCCTCTGGTGAAATTTGGACATTCAAATTTAAAGACTTAGAGGGAGTACTATTTAGCAATAAAGTTCTTTATCCAAATAAATACTACATTTATGGACTGACATTTTCAAATCTCGCTAATAAGTTTATGAGTTGGTCTTATAAAAAACTAGTTTTTTCTTAAGATAAGGAAAAACGTGTTTTCCAAAGCACTGTTCAAAATAAACGGTGGCAATTTTGTAATTACTGGCAACCATGTTCAAAATAAACGGTGGCATTTTTGTAATTACTGGCAACCATGATAAATGCCAGTGTTAATATTACAAATGACCAGTGATTTCATACTGGCATTTTATAAACATGAAACTGGCACTTTTTACACGGGCACTTTTATATACATGAACTGGCACTCTTCACACTGGCACTCTGTTACACTAACACTGGCACTTTGTTACACTAGTATTTTTGTTGGCTCTCAAAAACACAAGCACTGGCATTCAAAAAAACATGAACTGACATTCAAAATCACGTACACCGGCACTCAAATACACATAAACTGGCACTCAAAAAACACTTGTAATCATTTTTGCTGGTATTCAAAAAAACAAAGACTGGCATTCAAAAAAGCATAGACTGGCATTCAAAATCACGTACACTGGCATTCAAAATCACGTACACTGGCATTTAAAATCATTTTTGCTAATATTCAAAAAAAATATGGACTGGCATTCAAAAAAGCCTGAACTGGCATTCAATATCAAGTACACGGGCACTCCAAAGCTAATGCACTGGCATCCAATATGAAGCACAAAAAACAGAGTGTAATTGGAAAACACAAACTAGAGAGAGAAAGAGATGGGTCTCCATCCTCCAGAAATTCCAATTTTCAAAATTCCCAACCGATGTTAAGCCTTCTCCTTCTAAAGTTGTAGTCAATGGATCTAATTCCAATTCATCCTCGTCAAACTCCGTCAATGGAGCTACTGCTCGTAGGAAGATCCGATTACGACGGCGAACGGTGGGAAACGAACGGCGGCATCCGGAAGAAGAATGAGGAGGCAGTAAAGAGCGACGGCGGGGCTCTGTTGTTTTTGTGCGGAAGTAATGGAGAAACCGACGGCGAATGGTGGAGACGTTCAGTGGTGTAGCGGCGAATTTGAAATACTTTTGTGTGGATTGGTTGATTGTTCGGAAGCCATTGGAGAGAGCTGGAAACCGTTTTGCGTGTTTTGCGTCTAGAGAGAGACCGTTTTGGTCTAGAGAGAGAGAGAGAGTCTGAGAGAGATGAAGGTTTTAAAAACACGTTTTTTCGTAACCTTCAAAAAAACGCGTTTTTTATAAGTTTTTTGCTAAGTTTATGGAGTATTTTGCTCACCCACTCTATTATAATTTCACAATTATAATAAATTGATTTCCCCTCAAAAATTTAAAATGAAATATCTTAAAATCTAGAAATCGAAAAAAATAATCTGAAACCACCTTATTAATCACATCGTCAAAATGAATCAAACAAGTATAATCAAGATATGATTCAAATTTTTAAAAATAAGAATTTCTTTTCTCACTTGTAAAAAATTGAAAAAATCGTTTTTCATTTCCCAATGATTTCCCAATGATCACAATATTCATTTTTCATTTTTCACTTGTAAAATCATTTCTCAATTGATTTCACATTTGTATGATTACATAGTTGTGTGATTTCACAGTTATGTTATTTTTCATTTTCCACTAGTAAAATCATTTCTCAATTGATTTCAAAATTGTATGATTACACAGTCGTGTGATTTCACAGTCTTATGATTACACGTTGTGTGGTTTTACAATTGTGTCATTGAACGTACCCCACCCCCACCCCCCGTTCCGCATGCAAAAACGCATGGGAATTTTAGAAAATGGATTTTAAGAAAATGGGACGTTTTAAGAAAAGAGGGAGTCGCCACGCCATGTTTTAAGAGGTATACTTTGAAAAACCTTTTGAAAAGAGAAATGTGGGTTCGGGGGTCAGATTACGTTTTGGGAAAAACTGAGAGTTCACCCAAAATGCCTCATTACAAGTCTTTCGAATCTAACATCCATTTTTTTCCAGTTAAGTGTGCATGTGCCGTGCACGTGACTAATATTGTAGGGCTAAAAAAGGAAAATCAATTAAATAATAATTACAAAATATATATGATTCTAAGTGCAAAATTACAAAGGTAAAGAAAAAAACTAAGTTTAAAGGGGTATAAACTGAAAATTTAATTTACAAACTAACCCCCCAACTCATCTTCTTCCTCACAACTATTACCATCTACCCCACCATTGCAGCCCCAACAACCATCACATCTCCCTCACCACTAACGGGAATTTCGCCGCAGTCAACCCTACTTCCGTCCACACCCTTTCCCACCTCCGATCCACCACCACCTCATCCTCCTCCCTCCGCCTTTGTCCCTTCCATCTAACCCCCGCCACCAAATTATCCACCCCCCACAAAATCTCCGCCACCATCTCCGTCGGCGACAAGCTCCCCGAATCAACCTTCTCCTACTTCGACAGTGACGGCGAGCTCCAAACCACCACCGTCTCCCACCTAACCAAATCAGATCTTGATTCAAAAAAGAAAAGAAAAAACAGATCAAGGAATCCATGGCCGGTGACATTGGTGGACTTGATTCAGATTTAAGAAAAGTAACAGATCTAAGAATCACCACCATAACTAGGATGGATGGAGGCGGAATTCGGCGGTGCCTGTAAGTACCCATTTATGATGTTGGGAGTGAAGGAAGGATGAACAATAGAGGAAGATAGGGTGAAGGAAGAAGGGATGGGGGCTGCACAATGAGAAAAGGAGAGAAATCAATTTGGGTCTCATTTGTAAATTTTATACCCCCTCCGTCCCATACCTACGTGCACACTTTCCATTTTGGGCGTCCCAAACCTACGTGCACATTTCCTAAAATGGAAAGGAATCTTTACTATTCCCTCCACTCATTCTCCCTCCTACATTATTTAAATACTCACAACACCATTATAATTTACTATTCCCTCTACTCATTCTCTCTCCTATTTTATTTTCACACTCACAACACTTTCAATATAATACTCTCTCCTTAATTTACGTAAAAAGTCAAACTAGGCACATAGGTCCGGGACGGAGGGAGTATTTTACAATTATAACCTTTAAAATTGTTTTAATATATACCATTTACTTTCTAGAATTACACTGGGAACCTTTATAGTTGTTTAACTTTAATTTATATTGGTTTCCTATTTTACCCTTTCAATTGTGGTCATATGCACGGCACATGCCCACTTAACTGAAAAAAATGGATGTCGTTAGGGCCAGGTACCACGGATGCAAAAAAATCATAGTTCAGGTGTGTCAAATGCAAAAAAAAAAAGTTTAGGTATAACATCCACAAAACCTGTATAGTTCAGGTACTATTGGTGCAATTTTGCCTTAATAATAAATTGATAAAGAATATTCATTGTAATATGTAGTGTATTATTTTTATTCAAAATGTTCTCCATTATTATTAGACGACGTTATTAATTGCGGCTGTAAGTGAACTTTCTCCTTTTCTTTTGTCCGTAATACTAATACAGCATCAAATATATAACTCTTCAGTTCGGATAAAGGGGAAAATTAGGAAAGGAAATAAACCTACAGCTCTTGTAAGTACCCCAATCTGAATCGCACCCCATTAAATGTACAAAAGGAATCTTCCGAAGTGAATAAGAAACAACTTTTTGACAAAAAAGGACTTTTCAGGAATTTCAGATTTCTCTAGGGACCTTTCAGATATGCAGCCGGGTTTTTATGAAATTCTAAATATTTTGAGGACCTTTTGGGTATTATCCCAAGTTTTGCTTATAGACTAAGTAATTCTAGAGGCTTCCTTACCCTCCTATATAAAGGATGAACATCCTACCCATTTCAACAACACACACATTTTACCCTACCAAAAACTCTACCAAAATTGACTCTCATCCTCTCTCTCTCTAAAAAAAATCTCCTACACACACTAGTTCACACACTAGTCTCTCTAAAAAAAATCTCCTACACACACTAGTTCACACACTAGTCTCTCTCTAAAAAATCTCCTACACACACTAGTTCACACACTAGTCTCTCTCCTACAAACAAAACTCCAACCCAAGAAGATAGATCTAAACCATTTTGTTTTGGTAAAATCTCCTTCTACACTTAAATCTTTAAATCTCTCTTTATTGTTCTTGGATCTTGAATCTCCTAATCTCTATTTATTATTGTTCATCTTGTTTAGATCTAGATCTTGTTATTTACTTGTTGCTATTTATTGCTATCTTGTTCTAGATTAGTGGGTTACTTGTTGGATCTTGATTTTATTGTCTATATAATGTAGATCTACTATTATCTCCATGGATCCAAGTCTAAGAAATGATCCAACCTCTCTAATCCTTAAGATGAACATATTTATTAGTGTTCTAGGGATAGAAGGTTATGGAGATCTTGGACTTGTTAGAATTTTGTTATTTCCCTTTGTCCCTTAGCCCAAGATGATCATCCATGGAGTTCATCTCCATGGATGGTTCTCAAAGTGGCTTATATTTTACTTTTATGTCTCTTTCCTTGTCCTTTAATTTTCTAGTCTTTCCCTTTGTCCCTTTGACCCAAGATTGATCATCTTGGAGTTAATTTCCATGAATGATCATCTTAAGAGGTTGATATTGTTTATATTTCTTGTTCTTCCTTTTTCTCCTAGTCTAAGATGGTTATTTTAGAGTTCATCTCATGGATGTCCATCATTAAGACTTACATTTGGCTTCTTGGAGTTATAAGTGATACACTTGGACTTTAATCCCAAGGATGATCACCCTTTGTATTAAGGATGTGATCCCTTAGGGATTTTGTCCTAAAAGTTGATATAACTTGGCCTAAATTTTTATTCCGTGCTTAGATTGAGTTTTTAGGATTATTTTCTCCATGCTATGTTGCTGTCCAGCAACACTTACTTATGATCTTTGTTCATTGTCTTATTTTTTGGGCATACAAAACGTGGGAATTTCATGAAAGTCAAAAGAGAGATTTTGTAACTAACATTTGTAGGTTTCTGTATATATTTTTACATTATTTTTCCATTGAATTTAAATACCTCTTTTCATTTATTTCCTAAAGCTTGTTTAATCAGTCCCCGAAAACACTGTTTTCTGATCTGAAGTTCCAAAAAGGTTTTAACCTATCAAAAGTTTTTCGATTAATAAACTGTTTTATATGTGTCATATTTAAGATGTTTTGAACAACTTTCATTATTTGACTTTCTTGAGATTCTTACTTTTCAAAGCCTTTAAAGCCGTCTCAAAATCAGGTGTACACTGTTTTTCCTGCTATGACAGATTTGATGTTTAAACTCATGGGACCTTTTGAGTGCCAAATGTTGACTCACAAATCATACAAAAATTCATGAAACATATTTAATGTGTTAAAAGGAGTTTTCAACTTCTATTTTTCAGTTTGCATCTCTTTTCTCAATTTTATGCTCGACCCCCTTTTAAAGCGGCGTTATTTTCAAACAAGTTCTTTTAGTCTATTTTATTCAAAATACGCACATACACACCACAAAAAGTTTCAAGTGAGGAAGACTCGTCGTACGAGGCATTCCGGGTGAACGCCAAACGTTCTTCCCGGAATGTAACGTGACCTCCGAACTCACTTCTCTCATTTTGGGCATTTTTCAAAGTTTTGGCCTTAAACTAGAAACGGCGTGGCGACTCCGTTGATTTTAAAAAAATCGGGTACATCACAGTGGCGACTCTGCTGGGAAAAAAATAAGTTTTTTTTTAAAAAAAAAAAAAATAAATAAATAATGATACTCGGTATATAGGTGGAAACCATTAAATTTCCTCTTCAACGCCTCCTTGTGGAGTCGGGGATAAATTATGGTAGAACAATGCCACGTACCGGTATCATTTTCAAAAAAAAACTTTTGTGGGTCAAGCTTCCGTCCCAACTCTTGAAACCTTTTGTTGTGCGTGTGTGTGTTTTCCCACGATGTGTGGATTTCGGTGTGACCGTCCCGAAAAAGTCAAATTTTGACTGTCGGATCCATTTCCTTAACTGTTTAAATTTTATGTGTTTATGTGCTTATGTGCTTACATGTTTTTTTTAAAAAAAATATTTTCAAAAATGTTTTCAAAAAAAATAATAATAAATAATATGTTTTCAAAAAAAATATATATATATCTTTTTTTGCATGCATCATGCTTTTAAGACACATTTGAAAATTTCTGTTTTTACTCAAAAAAGAAGATAGACTGCCGCACACTACGCGCACGTTGACCTTACACTGCACACTACGTCCTTAACCCGGGAAAATCCCAGTAGCAGCCCGTTTGGCCTTACTACGCCTCTCGGTGCGAGCACGGGACGACCCAAACAGCCATTGGTTTACCCTCGTGTCGACCCTGCACTTGTCCGTGAAACACTTTTGTTCGAGACTCGGTTGGTTTTTGGTCTGGTCCGTGTCAGACTGTGTCAGTGTATACCCCGCGTAGGTCAAACCCTAGTCAACGTGCCAAGTCGGGATCCCCCGTGGACCTAACTCAGTCGAAATCATGTCGGTCTTCCGTCATGAACTTTGACTCGATCTTGATTGAGGCTCGGACTTTGACTTTGACCCGCACGGCTTATGCACCGGCTCCCAGTATGACACCGAGTCATCAGGTATTAACGCTCAATCCATGTCTAATTACTGCTTAACCAACGACGAAGTCAAGATCCTTTGCGCACTATTATCAGTCGAAGTCATGCCGACTTTCCGTCAGGGCACTTTGACTCGATCTTGACCCTCGATGCTGGCCTTGCCGGTAATTTATATCGAGTGTGCGTTAAGACTTTATGATCCGCCAGGCCTTAGGTTCGTTTTCCTTTTCGGTCGGTGGGATCCGCTTGCCCTACGGAGCCCTTGTTCGGGGTTACAGGTTGAGGGCCCGCAGGCGTAGTGATGGGTCCCACTGATCCAGGACACAGAGTAAAAAAAAAAAAAAAAAAAACGAGCAATCTTTTCCAACCACTAAGAAGACACGTTTTAAGTAATTTTAAACGAATAATCGCATGTTGCATGAGCCCTAAGCCCAAACACCAACCTGTTTCGCTTTCCCGAGTCTGAACCACACCCTTTTGTGCCTTCCACAGTAAGCAAAGTTTGGATCAAGATCCCGGGTCATCGTTTGTTCAGCTCAGTCATTCCGGAATCAGATACTTCATCGGTTTCTTCCTTCTCTTCAGCTCAGAGTTTCAGAGTTTTAGAATGGCCAGCTCAGAGGAGAACAGTGGGGGACGTACGACTCCGCACCCCGAAAATTCGCAAAATGCCGAACAGTGGAATCAGATGTTGGAACAGATAAGACAACATCAAGAGGCTCAGATCAGTCAGTTATTGGAAAGTGTCAGAATCCATGGACTAGCAATTGTTCGCAACCCTAATGGAACCTTTACGGTCGGTGCGAAGATTGAAGCTAATTCCTTTCCTGGGCATGCCGATTACCGTCGAATGCCTTGCTTCCTTTCGTGTGGGACTGCTAATGGGCCAAGCATGCCTCGGCCTATAACTCAGCCTATCTCTCAGCCCCTACAGCTTGGTATGCCTCATCAGTCTGGTCTGGGTCATCAATCTGGAGTTCGTCAGTTCAACACATCTCGGCCTCATCAAATCGGTACTCCTCAGCAGTCCGATTTAGGTGCCTCTCGGCCACCTTTGGGTTTCACCGCTTATTTCCGCCCGCAGCCTTGGAACGAGCCGGGCTTTACTACTTCTCATCCTCAGCAGTCCAATCTAGGTCACCTTGCTTCCATCAATCCTCAAGGCCCGCTTGCCCCTGTGATACCGCAAGCTCACACGAGCCGGCAGAGTTCTGTCATCATTTCAGCAAACCCGGCGTATCCTCAACATCCCTTTGTTCCTACCGCTCAGTTCACTCGAAATCCGCACGATCTAACTGCGATGGTTTCGCAAACCCAATATTTCCAGTATTCTCCATTAGCTCCAACCGCTCTGCAGTCTCAATTCCCTCAGAAGTTTCAACAGTACCTGCCAGTTTACCCTTTGTCTTCACACAATCAATTCGAGCGATGTGGTTACGTTCTAAGGCCCCAATATCTACTTGAGAGTGATGAGGCAAATCCAGTTGCTTCAGGATTTCCATCTCTGCCCACCAAATCTAGTGAGTCCCCTTATCAAATTCACCAACCTCCTGATGCAAGTGTTATTGCGGTCACTAACAGTTCCAATGCTTTTGTCGATCCACATGATGCTCCATCTACTGACAGAGGCGGAAAAGTGATAAGTGGCGTGTCGGGTTCTGAACAGGTACGCCGGAGCCAGTGATCCGCGAAGACAAAGAATACCGCAATACTATGATAACTTCGGGATACCTTTGAGCAAGGTTTTTGAGAACTTAGTAAAGCAAGGTCTCCTCGAACCCATAAAAAAATACAAGCCCTGAATCCCCAATGCCAACTTGGACGTAGCCGAGCACTGCCATTACCACAATCATCATGGCCACACAACCGACAACTGTATAGCTTTGAGAAAGGCAATTCGGGGGCTGATTAAAGAAGACAAGCTCAAGTGCCCTAGTGCGCCAATGCAAACGAGCTATGTGTATAATGGTCCCCTAGACAACGATGTCAACCTTTCGGTGACTTTGGAATGCCACAGCAAGTTAGAACACCTCTGAAGTTTGGTAAAGGTCATTTTGGGTCTTCCCAAGAATAGCCGAATGCCGCATCCAGCTGATCTAGGGCAAAGAATGTGACGGGCCGCCATCGCCCTCAACAGCTAGCCGGGTATTCCTCCTCGAATGGTACAGGTCAAGTAACTCCCGGTGTCTCACAAGCGGTTCGAACGAAGGTTTGAAGTCGGTTCTATCACTCTCACTCAAACAACCAGCGCCGAACCCTCTCAAACAAATCCAGATAACCATCAAAATCCTCCCGTATTCACTTCCTTCTCTCAATATGCTCTGTCATCAAGTTTCGTCCCCATGACTTTTCCGACCCATTTCTTCGGGCAACTTGTATTTGCTCCAGCTGCTCCATGGCCTCAAATCCCTCCACTTCCACCAGTATCGTGGGCACATAACTGATCACTGCCTCGGTCTGCGGTATGGAATTCAGAAGTTAACAGAAAATGGAAAGCTCAAGCGTCCTGGCAGTCCAACAATGAAGAGTAGCTAGACTAGGGGCTACCTATCCTCATACTAAATTAAATGTTAAAACAGTCTTTTAGTCAACCTTCGTAGGTTCTAGTACTTTTTTCGTTCAATCAAGTCCTCCTCGGACATCGTAGCTAATCTTAAATTTTCTATAAAAGAGTTTTTTTTTCTTTTCTTGCTAGACTCGAGACATTATTTGTACAACTACATTACATTTAATGAAATGGTTTTATTTTAAAATGATCACTCGCATTGCTCAACAAATAATCTCTTGAAATGATTAAGATTTTAATTAATCGGTGTAAGAAAGTCAACTAATGCCCTCCCTATACACTTTTCTTTCCTCACAAAGGCCTCCATCAAACCATACACTTTCCAAAACATGTCCCCACCATCACCTTGACCAAGTCAATGACGGCGGCAACATCAAGGAACAACAGAAGGTCACTCGGCATCGGAAGATTGAACCCATGTCGACAACAACCCAGGGGCTTGCCTTCGCCTTCGTGCGCATCAAGAAAGTTCAAGCTGGGGCTTGCCTTCATCCTAAAAACAAAAAAAAAAAAAGAGAAAAGTTCAAGCAAGAACTTCAAAAAAAAAAAAAAAAAGAGTGAAAAAAAAATGAAGAGCCCAAGGATCCAGCACCGCCAATCAGAAGCTTGACAGATGGGCAAAATTAAAACCCGAAGAACGAAAGTTGTCGACAACAAGGGATTCAGTTAAAGCAACGGCGAAAACATATCATAAGCCCTTAAGCTGCATTCAAAATCTTTCTCCCCCGATGAAAGACGACGATCAAGAAGCAATGGAATCACTGAAATAGCTGTCAAAAATGACTTGTCAAGGAATCATCTCAAGGCCCGTGCCTCATCATCCAACCTCCCTATCCGAGCCTTTTCACCAAAGGGACCACAAAAATTCATCCAAAGCCAAACATAGTTCAAGTCCGAACTACCCCGACTTGAGCTCCTTATATTAAGGGGAACGTAGACAACCAGAAATGGTCCGGTCATAATCACATTCAAATTCCATAAATTCGGTCTCCTCAATGGCCTCTCCTATACACAATCTTTCTTCACAATTCGCCAACTTTGACCCTTGGTATTTGTCGACTTTCTCCTCATGATTAATCATAATGTTTGTTCATATCGAGGTTAGGGGTTGAATAACCCGAACATTAATAAAGGGTTTTAAGCAATCTTGTGATCATTTTGAATAAAACATGTTTTCAGATGTCTCGACAAGACTTTTTTTTCTACATTATAGGAAAAATAGAGCTAAACACTGATTTTCTGTCAGCAGGGGCTTCCATACACTTTTACAAACCTTTCTACGCTTATACTCTTTCAAAAGAGTCAAACCCAAAGCGAGTTCTTTTGTGCCTTCATCAAATGAGGCCATCAAATAATACAAATCGGGGATTTGTCCCCACTTTTTTGAAAATATGCCCCTGCAGGTATACATTTCTAAGTTGTCTTTCTTTTACATTTTCTTCCGATTGACTAAAGAAAATAATAAAGTAAATATAGAAGGATGGGTTGCCTCTTTTGCTACATGACAATTCAATTTGCATTAGAGCTGCACTGGACTCTTTAAGGTGGGACTTTCGTCAAGTCATTTCTTTAGAGTGGGGCTTCTCTGGTCATCCCGGGTCCGCGTTGGTTCCTCTACCTTGCTACGAGACCACTTTACAATTAGGTTGAATTTTTGCTCATGTCAGATGTATAATCATGAGACTGAAGCTTTACCAAGTCACTTCTTCAAAATCGAGACTTCGCCAACACATCTCTTCAGACCAAGGCTTCACCAAGCAAATGGATATCTGATCGCCATATTGGTCATGGGCTTGTCAAGTGCAGTTCTTTGATGTCCAAGGTTGAGGATGAAATTTTAACAAGAACCAGGGATTCAGTATGATGTCATGGCTAACAGTGGAATTCGAGTCCATATAACTCTTTGTACCAATCAGAATGAGGTTTCGATGATCATTTAACGATTGCCCTCAACCCCGATGGGACTTTCATGGTAGAAGAGGAAGGGGGTCCCCATCCCTCCTCGTCGATAAACCACCGCTTAGGATGCCACCACCTTCCTCATATGGAACCTCCACCGGCCACACTCATCTCAACCTCGTGAATCGCCCATCCTTTCACCTCGATCCCGTATACATTCACAACTCGGGCCTGGGACAGTCGTTTGGGGAAACAAATTGAATTCTCCGATTTGGGCCGGTATGGTGTGCCTCAACGCAGGTCGGGGTCGGCTCGGTATGTCGCGAGTTTGGTATGCCTCAGCGGCTCGGTGGTGATCGGTCAGGGGCTTCTCGATTACATCGGCTTGGTATGACTTCTCGGTTGGATTTGGGACGGCGGTCAACTGTGGATCACTTGAACTTCTCACCAAATAGCTGAATGCTCTCAACAAAGAACTCCAAGCTCATGACAGCCTGGGCCCCCGCACCGCACAAGTCTCACAAAATCCCTTCATGATCGCCTCCACGGACAAGAAACCCCTAATCCCACTCTCGCCGCCCGCACTACACCCGTAATGCCACCACTAGCCTCCTATGATACCACTACCGCAGCCCCCGCTCCTCAATCTATGGGTCGCCCCGGCTCGCCACCAGCTGGCCCCTGCATAGCCCGACGGGATAAGCGGGGCCGGTTGTCCTCCTTAGTGGGGACAAAGTCGCATGAAATGTCCTCCCACGGTTGGGACACTTAATACCACAACAAGTTGGGATCCCTTCACAGCCTGGGCATCAGATCGATGGGCCTTCACAACAACAGCTTCAGGGTGCCGCATCAATAGCTTGGAATGCCGCCACCACAGCTTTGGTTTAGACAAGAATCGTGTGTTCCTCCTCAAAACAAGATCGTCCGGCAGCTCTCCGGCCACCACTCTCCACAAACCCGTTCCTCACTCAAGGTCCTATAGGCCAGCAAGCCCCCATCCCCGTCTCATCAGAATCACTGGGACCACAATATTCTCCCGATTATACACCATCACCCCAGCCAGGCATGCAGTTCAATAATTAGGAGCCACGACCTGCATTTGAGTTTCCCTATGAGTCTCATCTCGGGAACCCGAGCTACCCGGCCACTTCTGGTCTGCCACCACCCTCCTTGCCCGTTGGGAATTAGCAACAGGCCGCTGGATGCTCAGGCTCCTACTTACACTCCCCAGGGTAATTTAGGCCAAGGGCAGGCTTACACATATGCCCCAGGCCCTGCCATCCTTTCCACCAGTGTGCCGCCAATGGTAACCCCTCTCTCCAGCTTGATCGCTGGCTTGAACACTCTGGCTCCACCACTGGACCCTCATCTGGCTTGGTTCATGAAATAGCATAAGGAAATGAGAGTGCAGGTCGCCGAGCTGACATGAAAGAAGTCCGCCCTGCGGCTCACAGATCCCGATTCCATTATGCCTCTATCACACAAGTTCGTGATGCCTCACCTGGAACTGTTTGGTGGAACTGCCTATCCCAAGACCCACCTTGACACCTACACCCTAGCCGTGAAAGCCAAAGGATGCACGAATCAGCAGTTGGCTGATCACTTCAGCCTCTCCCCAAAACTGGAGGCTTTGAAGTGGTTTTTGCGGTTGAAACCCGTGTCCAGGGCCACTTGGGAACAAATCACCAACGCCTTCATCGAAAAGTACAATGCCAACCTTGAATGGGAGACAAATCGGGTAGACTTGCAAGCAACTCCCTAAGGAGAACATCAGTGACTTTTACAAGTGTTGGAACCTTAAGTTGAGCAAAATGGCCAGCCCTCCTTCTAATGAAGAACAATTGGACATCTTTCAGTCATGCCTGGAAGCCTCATTTGAGAAAGTCCCTCAGTAACTTCCCCTATCCAGATCTGCGTGCAATTTCTGGGGCTAAGTTGACCAACAGCAAGCCACTGCTCCTACTTATCTGCATCGAGCTTCGCTCGAATCCAGCTCTTCCTGCCCCGCCCAAAGGCAAGGAATCAGTTAACTACGCGGGCCAGGATTACAACAATGCCACTCCTTTCGTGCCAAGGAAAGGCGATGTGCCCAAGCCGCGGAGTCTAAGGTTTGAATATTTTGGAATGCCTCTGAGTGAAGTCTTTCAGGGACTTGTGAAGGAAGGTCTGATCAGACCTTTGGACAACTATCAGCCCAGGGATCCCAATGTCCCTTTGGACACAACTAAGTACTGTGCTTTATACTAGTATCGTGGGTACGTTACTAATAATTGCATGCTCCTGAAAAGGGCGATGTGAGAACTGATCGAGAAGGGTAAGTTCCAGACACCCGAAGGGCCCAATACACTCAACAATCCATTCCCTAGGAAAAACCATAGGGTGAATATGGTTGAAGCTATGAACAAGCCAAGTGCCACTATGGCTAACAGTTCCCATATGGAGGACACCCTTCGAAGGGAGGATTCTAGTTGCATAATTGTTATCAAAGATGGGTTTCTCACTTCATGACATAATGCTGCAATGAATCTTGGGTCACATCAACTTTGCCTCGAGGTCTCTCATGTTGATCGATCGGCTTGGTACTTCATCAGTATGTCATTTTTACAGTCAAACCATTAATTGGACCTCTGTCATGACGCTTTGTCGAACCTGGGGCTTCATCAAATCATTCAGAGAAAGCTTATGTGGCTTTCGTCATGTCATTTCCTCGGAATGTGGCTTTTTCAAGTCACACCTATCTTCAAAAGAAAGGTCTAGTCACCTCAACAATTATCTTGGATTGTCAGCTTTAGAACTTGGTATATGGCAACTCCCTGCATCATCAGAGGTTGAAAACTGGGAATCTCCTCATATCAGCATTTCGCCAAGTCATTCTCCAAATTTATGTCAAATCACAACTAACCCAAGCGAAAGAGGGTTCATTCATATCAATGTACTTTTGACTCTTGAGCCTGTCAGCATTAGCTTCAAATGCCTGGGATTGAGAGGGAAATTTCAATCGAGACCCGGGGTTCAATTCCAACTTCATCCCAAGATCAAAATTGAGGTCCGCATGATACTGCTGACCTACCATAAGACCTCATCAACGACATGCAATTCAGTCCGCAACCAAAGGATATCATCCCACCTGCTTAAAACTCATCCACAACACATACAAACCCTCTCACCACCATACATCCCCACAAAAATCTCCCCAGGGCTCATGTAGCATGCACAAAACATGAATCAATAGAAACAACCCTAAGAGATTGCAAATCATTTTGGTTCTATGCATACATCATAAGTGTCATATTTGCATTTGTCCCTCTACGAACATATGTAGCGATTCAAGCACTAAAGACCAGTTTTCCATAACTACCCGAAGCCTCTTCGCAGCAAGGATGGTCTCCACCAAAGCGCAATGGCTTCAACAGAACTGCCCAAACGACTGGCAAGACCTTCGTCTCCACATCACCATGACTAGGACACCTCTAGCCCACGTCAGCTTATGCCCAGACGCCTCAAGTCAGCACCATCTTGGTTCAGGCACCTCAAGACCACGTCAGCTTATTCCTAGACACATCAAGTCAACACCATCTTGGCTCCAGATCTACAGTGCCTCAAAGTCTGTGAAGACATCTCCAGTTCGGCAAAGATAGCCCCAATGTCTACAACTTGGTGAAGACGACCTCCAATGTCTACAAAATGGATGAAGACAGCCTCCAGTGTCTACAGTTTGGTGAAAAAGGCCGCCGTAGTCTTTATCATCACCTCTAGAACCATCGCCACCAGCAAAATGCTTCTCAACGCATCACGCTGTAGATATTGCCAACTCGACCAGAGTGCCTTTGAGTCCCTCTCTACCAAATTGACACCTTCCCTTTGGTTTCCCTCTTACCAAGTGTTGGATGCCTTTTTTTTTAACAAGGACCCTCTTTCAAACCTGGTTCTTGCGTTTCTCTAACCCAAAGCCTTCCACAGCGAGAAGTCCAAAGGTGAATACAAGTTCAACAACTTCTACAAGGTCGATGATCACCAGCAAGATGCCGACTCAACCAAACTTCTCCTTCAAGTCAAAATACCTCCAGATTAGTCCCTATTAGGCTGATCACCCTTCTCACATCAGCACAACCCGAAGGAACTACTTCTGTTTTGTGAGATATTTCTCCACGCCCACTTTCGTTTTGTGGGATAATTCTTCATGTCTCCCTCGATACGCACGCGGGATCGTCCGCCATCCCTCAATCCATTTTATCACAACCGCCTATTTCGTCCAAAGCCCACACCTTCGACGTGACCTTCAACATAAGCCCGTCTCCTCCAACAAAGCTTAACGGAAGCCCATTCCCTTCCTCATTTTCAACCCCGAACTTCAACATAATCCCGACCTCTTCAACGAAAATTAACGGAAGCCCATTCCTTTCCTCATTTTCAACCCCTACCTTCAGCAAAAACCGTCCTCAGCAACCTAGTGAGTCTACGGTATTGAAGCACGACATAGTGCGCCCTCAGCAAAGAAGACCATCCCCAGCAGTTTTCGAACTATGTCCAGGCTTGATTCCCATTCGGGATACGTAGGTAGCCTACCATAGGTCCAGCCACTTGACCAACACAGTCACCCTTTTCTCCGGTAGTGAAACGTAAGCCCGTTTTCCCCGACGAAAGCTAACGGAATCCCGTTTCTTTCCTCGTTTCCATCTCCGACAGTAAAACGTTAGCCCGTTTTCTCCGACGAAAGCTAACGGAATCCCGTTTCTTTCCTCGTTTCCATCTCCGGCAGTAAAACGTAAGCCCGTTTTCTCCAACGAAAGCTAACAGAATCCTGTTTCTTTCCTCGTTTCCATCCACGGCAGCAAACGTAAGACCGATCCTTTCAAATGAAGTCCACCAAAGGACTGCCTATCCCTACAGGGTCCGTCCTCAACGTAAGGATACGAACCGTCGAAGGAAACCGTTTCAAAACAGTAAATCCTCATTAGGCTGATACCTCCGGATCATCATTCACTAAGGCTTGAGGCACCTAAACGCTATCACTTAGGCTTGAGGCACCTAAACGCTATCACCAAGGCTTGAGGCACCTAAACGCTATCACTAAGGCTTGAAGCACCTAAACGCTATCACCAAGGCTTGAGGCACCTAAACGCTATCACTAAGGCTTGAGGCACCTAAACGCTATCACCAAGGCTTGAGGCACCTAAACGCTATCACCAAGGCTTGAGGCACCTAAACGCTATCACTTCGGTTTGAAACAGCAACACGAAAGAAGACAGTTTCGACACAAAATACGAGGAAAGCGATAAACCGCAATCACCTTTCGATTCGATAAACCGCAATCGCCTTCTGATTCGATAAACCACAATTGTTTTGGTCAAATTTCGACAAGTGATTGTAGATAACCAAATTTATCAAAGAGAAGAAATTGGGTGAAATGGAATAAAGATTTGTGTGTGTAATCAAGATGAAAATGACAAAGGATTTTTACGAGGAAAGCCCTTGAACAACTTGTTCGCCGGCATAAAACCTCGGGAGGTTTTGGAAGACCTACCTTGACCAAATTTTCCTATGATCGTTGTGTTACAAGCTCGGGAATATGGAGAGAATTACAAGAGTAATTGTGAGTGAGTGAATACACGTGTCTTCTCTCTTCTCCATACCCCTATTTATAATAAAGGTAAAAAATAAAGATAAAAAAAACTACCCTAAAATCTCAGCCTAGGGTTGTTGAGGAGATTAGGGAGACTTGGTCTTCTTTGGCGGTTGGAGGAGAGATTTGAGGAGAGACTGAGTCTTCTTTCGGTTCATCATGCGATAATGGCCCTAAAAAATAGCAACCGCAAAACTGCTCCAAGAGGTTCAGCTTCAAGATGTTATTAAAAATTCCATCCCCAACAATTGCCCCCAAAATTTCTTGAATCGGAGAAAACTTGGAGAGTCAAGGAATTTTAAAACTGCTACTCCCCTCATCGACATTAAGGAAGCGGTTGATTACGCCAAAGAGTTGTCCAACGCATTGAGAACTTATAAACGAAGCTTGATAGAAACCAAGATAAAGCTTTAAGTAACATTAGTTAAGGTGTTTGAAATTTGGTATGTTAGATGAGGGTTGGTCCTCAAAATTTTTATATTTGATTTGGCATGTCTTTGTTTGACATGTTTACTTTGGATCGTGTGAGTCATGTTTGTGTTGACATGACTTACTTTTGTTTTGGGATTTTTATGTTTAATTTTCTTTTGGTAAAGATGTTAATCTTTTGCGGATGTTTATTGAAGATCCTTGATCTTTTTCGTTTGTACTTGATTTTTGATGAAGATGTTAATCTTCATTCCTTAGTTGATTGGAAGATGATTTCATCTTTTTCGGGTGTTCATGTTGGTAACATGTTAATGTTACAACCAATGGTCACAACTTGAATAAGTGTGAAATCGTGCGCACGGGCGAAGGTGTCAAAACCTTAATTCTTTAGAAAAGATGTAAATCTTTTAACCATAAGCAAAATGTACCTTTGATCAGAGGTAAATCGTTTGAAGAAACAGAACAAGTATTAGCCGTCCTGGCGTGTCAACATGTTCCATCCCTCTCCAGCTACAGTTTCAACATGTTGGAGCCGTACTGGCGTGTTAACATGTTGAACTTTTCTTTCTCGGGTTCAAACATGTCGGAGCCGTACTGGCGTGTTAACATGTTTGACCTGCTCCGATTTAGGTCTCAACATGTTGGAGCCGTACTGGCGTGTTAACATGTTGAGCCTACTCCGCTTGTTCAAGTTGTATACCTTGCAAAACAAATTCATGTTAGGATTGGGTGTTAGCTTAGCTAACACCCCTCCGATGCTTAAGTCAGTAAGAATTTTTAGCATATCATAAGATTTGACAAACATAAATAAATGATTTGACAAAATTTAAATCATACCTGTTTTTGGAGTTTGCTTTTATGAAAAAATGACAACTTACATGAAATACAACTTGAGATACTTTTTTTGCTAACATTTTGACATGTTGAAGATATGCGGTCATCTTTTCTTATTTTGTCAGCCTCATTGTGGTTATTTTAGGACTATGAGCTTATCTTCTTCCAGTCTGATGAATTTGACAGCTCTCGTCCTGACATCTTCAAGTCTCTTGCATAGAGTCATGACCAATTCGTCATAATAAGGTGATCCCTTCTTCAAGCCCAATCTGAATGCCTCGGTGGCTGTGGACATGTTCAAGTTGGGGATAGTCACTGCCTCTTTGTTGAACCTGTTCAAATAGTCTTTCAAGCTTTCGTCAGGTCGTTGCACCACCCTGTATAGGTCACTAGTTAGTTTCTCAAAAGCTCTATTACATGAAAATTGATTCACAAACATATTGACTAATTGAGAATAAGATGATATAGAGTTTAGAGATAGGCCGGTTAGCCATTTCAAAGCTGGTCCAGACAAGGTGGAACCAAAGCCCCTACAAAGACAGGCTTCTTTGAAGATAGAAGGAATGCTGATAATGTCCATTAATTCTTGGTATAGCAACACGTACTCTCTTTGGATGCGTGCTCCCATCGTACTTCTTCATGTGGGGCCTTTGCAAATCTCTTCGGGATCTCCATGTTGGCTATTCCTGGAACAAAGCGAGACTCATTATAACAAGTTGGAGAAGCTTGATGATAAGGCAAGGTAGCTCCAGGCACATTCCTAATCATCTCTTTGATCTGCTGCAACTCTCTAGCAACTTGACTTTCTGCAAAATTGTTAGCATAAAATTGAGAAGCGAGTGATCAAATGCATTATAAAAACTCCTGTTTGTCCCGAAGACGGAGTGGCATAAGTATAGCAAGATGTTGGCACAGTTGGGCCGAATGGGAAGGTGTGACCATGTTGGGCAACTTGACCGGGTTGTTATAGCTTGTACTATCGATGCAGACCGCACTCGCCATGGGGATGTATCCAAGATTGCCCCCAGTACCTGCACCAAAAAGAGTTCTAGGAAATAAAGGCGATAATGGAGTTACAACTTGAGGCTCAACTTTATTCCCTTTTCGCAGATTCTCAATTGCATTGAAAATCATAGTATTGGTATCTGCCGAGCATCCATTCGCTTATTCAGGTTCATTCAACATGGTTGCCATATTAGTCACGAAACCAAGATTGATTTCAGACGCGGTCATCTCTCGAGGTGCATCTGCTTGCCCCGCCGCCCGCCCTCACCGCGGAGGTTACTGAGGTTACCTGACCGGAAGTTGGATTGGCCATTTTGATGTTCTAAACAAATCTAAAAAATCAAATTTCCCACAGACGGCGCCAAATTGTTTTGGTCAAATTTCGATAAGTGATTGTAGATAACCAAATTTATCAAAGAGAAGAAATTGGGTGAAATGGAATAAAGATTTGTGTGTGTAATTAAGATGAAAACGACAAAGGATTTTTACGAGGAAAGCCCTTGAACAACTTGTTCACCGGCATAAAACCTCGGGAGGTTTTGGAAGACCTACCTTGACCAAATTTTCCTATGATCGTTGTGTTACAAGCTCGGGAATATGGAGAGAATTACAAGAGTAATTGTGAGTGAGTGAATACACGTGTCTTCTCTCTTCTCCATACCCCTATTTATAATAAAGGTAAAAAATAAAGATAAAAAAAACTACCCTAAAATCTCAGCCTAGGGTTGTTGAGGAGATTAGGGAGACTTGGTCTTCTTTGGCGGTTGGAGGAGAGATTTGAGGAGAGACTGAGTCTTCTTTTGGTTCATCATGCAATAATGGCCCTAAAAAATAGCAACCGTAAAACTGCTCCAAGAGGTTCAACTTCAAGATGTTATTAAAAATTCCATCCCCAACAGCAATCACCTTTCGATTCGATAAACCGCAGTCGTCTTCTGATTCAATAAACCGCAATCGCCTTTCGATTCGATAAACCGCAATCGTCTTCTGATTCGATAAACCGCAATCACCTTTCGATTCGATAAACCGCAATCGTCTTTTTATTCGATAAACCGCAATTGTCTTCTGATTCGATAAACCGCAATCACCTTTCGATTCGATAAACCGCAATCGTCTTCTGATTCGATAAACCGCAATCACCTTTCGATTCGATAAACCGCAATCGTCTTCTGATTCGATAAACCGCAATCACCTTTCGATAAACCGCAATCACCTTTCGATTCGATAAACCGCAATCACCTTTCGATTCGATAAACCGCAATCGTCTTCTGATTCGATAAACCGCAATCGTCTTTCGATTCGATAAACCGCAATCGTCTTCTGATTCAATAAACCGCAATCACCTTCCGATTCGATAAAACGCGATCATTAACCACAATCATCTTCTGATTCGACAAACCGAAATCATTACCAGGTTGACACCCTAAAATAGTCGCTCTAGGGTCGACGTCTGAAGATAGTCAAAAGACCTGAACTACGACCAGCTTGATTCCCACATGGGATACGTAGAAATCCTTTAAAAGGGTTCAGCCATCCGACCACTTTGGTCACCTCCTTGCCCATCTAGGTTGCTCGCCAGATTGGGATCCTCACTTTTGTCGACGACCTCACTTCCTCCGAAAGTACCGTCGCCGAGGGGCTACTGTAAGTACCCCAATCTGAATCGCACCCCATTAAATGCACAAAAGGAATCTTCCGAAGTGAAGAAGAGACAACTTTTGACAAAAAAGGACTTTTCAGGAATTTCAGATTTCTCTAGGGACCTTTCGGATATGCAACTGGGTTTTTATGAAATTCTAAATATTTTGAGGACCCTTTGGGTATTATCCCAAGTTTTGCTTATAGACTAAGTAATTCTAGAGGCTTCCTTACCCTCCTATATAAAGGATGATCATCCTACCCATTTCAACAACACACATTTTACCCTACCAAAAACTCTACCAAAATTGACTCTCATCCTCTCTCTCTAAAAAAAATCTCCTACACACACTAGTTCACACACTAGTCTCTCTCTAAAAAAAAATCTCCTACACACACTAGTTCACACACTAGTCTCTCTCTAAAAAATTTCCTACACACACTAGTTCACACACTAGTCTCTCTCTAAAAAATCTCCTACACACACTAGTTCACACACTAGTCTCTCTCCTACAAACAAAACTCCAACCCAAGAAGATAGATCTAAACCATTTTGTTTTGGTAAAATCTCCTTCTACACTTAAATCTTTAAATCTCTCTTTATTGTTCTTGGATCTTGAATCTCTTAATCTCTATTTATTATTGTTCATCTTGTTTAGATCTAGATCTTGTTATTTACTTGTTGCTATTTATTGCTATCTTGTTCTAGATTAGTGGGTTACTTGTTGGATCTTGATTTTATTGTCTATATAATGTAGATCTACTATTATCTCCATGGATCCAAGTCTAAGAAATGATCCAACCTCTCTAATCCTTAAGATGAACATATTTATTAGTGTTCTAGGGATAGAAGGTTATGGAGATCTTGGACTTGTTAGTATTTTGTTATTTCCCTTTGTCCCTTAGCCCAAGATAATCATCCATGGAGTTCATCTCCATGGATGGTTCTCAAAGTGGCTTATATTTTACTTTTATGTCTCTTTCCTTGTCCTTTAATTTTCTAGTCTTTTCCTTTGTCCCTTTGACCCAAGATTGATCATCTTGGAGTTAATTTCCATGGATGATCATCTTAAGAGGTTTATATTGTTTATATTTCTTGTTCTTCCTTTTTCTTCTAGTCTAAGATGGTTATCTTGGAGTTCATCTCATGGATGACCATCATTAAGACTTACATTTGGCTTCTTGGAGTTATAAGTGATACACTTGGACTTTAATCCCAAGGATGATCACCTTTTGAATTTAGGATGTGATCCCTTGGGGATTTTGTCATAAAAGTTGATATAACTTGGCCTAAATCTTTATTCCGTGCTTAGATTGAGTTTTTTGGATTATTTTCTCCATGCTATGTTGCTGTCCAGCAACATTTACTTATGATCTTTGTTCATTGTCTTATTTTTTGGGCATACAAAACGTGGGAATTTCATGAAATTCAAAAGAGAGATTTTGTAGCTAACATTTTTAGGTTTCTGTATACTCTATATTTTTACATTATTTTTCCATTGAATTTAAATACCTCTTTTCATTTATTTCCTAAAGCTTGTTTAATCAGTCCCCGAAAACACTGTTTTCTGATCTGAAGTTCCAAAAAGGTTTTAACCTATCAAAAGTTTTCCGATTAATAAACTGTTTTATATGTGTCATATTTAAGATGTTTTGAACAACTTTCATTCTTTGACTTTCTTGAGATTTCTACTTTTCAAAGCCTTTAAAGCCGTCTCAAAATCAGGTGTACACTGTTTTTCCTGCTATGACAGATTTGATGTTTAAACTCATGGGACCTTTTGAGTGCCAAATGTTGACTCAAAAATCATACAAAAATTCATGAAACATATTTAATGTGTTAGAAGGAGTTTTCAACTTCTATTTTCCAGTTTGCATCTCTTTTCTCAATTTTATGCTCGACCCCCTTTTGAAGCGGCGTTATTTTCAAACAAGTTCTTTTAGGGCTTGTTTGGTTGTCGGATAAAAATAAGCAGCATTATTAGTGAGGGGATTATTAAGCCCCTCATTATTAGTGATGGTACTAATATTCCTATTGACATGAAAAAGATGACGTTTGATAGAAATGGGATTAACAAGGCTTATTATGCTTAAATTTAAATAAAACTATTCATTTTCCAATATTACCCCTAGCCTAAATTTATCAAATCATTTTTAAAAGTAAAGAAGCATTGAACTTTATAAACTGATGTAAAAAAGAAGCATATCTTCAATATTTTCAATGGCCGACCAACTACGACCGAGACAATGAGTAGATTTTCCGATCAACTAGAAGCCTCGTTGTCCTTAACAATTTCCGAATGCGAGCAATCCAGGTGGCGTTTGAGAGAATCAAGCCGCGAAGCCGCCAGATCCTTGAGACCGGAGATCGAGCTCAGCGATTTAGTCAGGGACGGTGGAGAACCAGTAGGCTGCATGAGTCCGGGGGTATTCTTTCCACCAGAGTTCTTCTTCTTCACGCTGCCGTCGCCTTCGTGCTTCTTCTTCAGAGGTGGCGAGTCGATAGGTTTGAAGCTGGTATCGAAATTGAATTCGAATTTCATCGGAGATGCGCTTGGAGATCGGTCTGGACTCGCCGTTGGTAGTGGAGAAACCAGAAAAGCTGCCGGCGATTGCTTCCTTGTCGATCGCTTCTTCATTTCTCTCCCTAATTGCTGTGTGTGTTACTCACTTTTGGTTGAAGACGGAAAAAATCAAACTCATCTAGACGCCGGCCAAATCCCAAATGGAACAGAGAAGCTGGGAAGATGACGATAAGAAGGGTTTAGGTTTCCAGCGTAATATATTTTGAACGGGGTATTTTGGTAAAAAAATTTAATCCGGACGTTTCTTAAGGAGGGGATTAGTTATACCACCTCTCTATCCGGATTATTAGTGAGGGGATTACCCGCTTATCCTGATCTTCCGGCTTATTAATGCGGAAAACTAATTGCCTACCAAACACTTGCTTAGTCGGCTTAATAATCCCATCATAAATTATCCGGGCTTAATACCGTTAACCAAACGCACCCTTAGTCTATTTTATTCAAAACACACACATACACACCACAAAAAGTTTCAAGTGAGGAAGACTCGTCGTACGAGGCATTCCGGGTGAACGCCAAACGTTCTTCCCGGAATGTAACGTGACCACCGAACTCACTTCTCTCATTTTGGGCATTTTTCAAAGTTTTGGCCTTAAACTAAAAACGGCGTGGCGATTCCGTTGATTTTCAAAAAATCGGGTACATCACAGCTCTACGCTACGGCTACTAACTTACAAGGCGATCATTCTTTGCATCTTTCGAGTATTGAAGCCAATTCGCCTGGGATTGTCGTTGTGAGAGCTTCGCCTAAATTCGTTTCTTGGTAAACGTTATCTATCATTCCTCATTATTCGAACAGTTTCCTCATGATGATATTATAATTGACTAGTCTTTTCTAGATTAACATATGGGTAATGTTTAAAATTTTCTTGAATTTGATTCAGATGTCATAAAAATATATACTACTATAGATTTCGGATTTCTGCTAATTGGCTTTAAAACTAGGTTAATAAATGTTATGTTCTTGCCGTTCTTGTCCCAATTCATCATATTATATTTGATAGTTTGTTTCTCTTCTAAATTAAGATATGGCTATAGTATAAAATTTCTTGAATATGATTTAGATGTAGTAAAAATAGTTTCTTGACTGCAAATTGGCTTTGAAAACTGGGTTTATGAATAATTTTACTGTTGTTTGGTGTTCTGGTGTTTGCTTCTTGATTTAAATTCAGATTTGATTCGTAATTTCATATGTCTGCGAACTCTCCCCTTTTCCAATTTTTTTTTTTTTTTTGATTCCTGCCGTAGAACCCTTTGTTTTGGATAAAGAGGGGAAAAAAGGAATGAAACAATGTGTTAATCCTAACAGCTCAGGATATTAGTATTCATACTAACTCTCAGATTATTCTTTATTCCAGTTACACTGTCCTTCCGTGAATTCGACGCCACTTCCGGTTAGCGCTGTGAGATTTGCCAAATTCGTTTCTTTTAGGTAACATTGTTTATCATCTCTCATTCTGCCAGTCCCTTCAAGATTTATTTAATAATTGCCTTGTCTTTTCTAGATTGTGATATGGGTAAATAGTTTAAATTTATTGAATTTGAATCAGACGTAATAAAAATCATTTCTTGATTTTGAATTTCTGCAAATTGGCCTAAAACTGGGTGTATGAATGATTTAATTGTTGTTTGGTGTTCTTGCAGTTTATTTCTTGGATTTAATTCAGATGTCGAAATATTTTTTCTTGAATGTAATTTCAGATGTCTGCAGATTGGTTACTTGGGTTTTTAATGTTTTAACTAGTCATTTTCTAGTTTGTTGCTGTGATATTAACTGTTTTAACTGTTTGTGAATATTGAGATCAGTTTAGGTCGGTTTGCTAACTGAACTGTTTATTTTTTCACATCACTTTACCCACCAAATTTGAAAGGGATTTGGTCAAGCAATCGATAAAACTTTAAAATCCTAGACTTGTTGAAAACATAAGATAAATAAATACTCCCTCCGTCCCCAAATTATAGTCCCATCTGACTTTTCAAACATTTTAAGGTTACATTGTAAATTTTGGAAGTTTAGTGATTTTGAAGCTTTAATTTTGGAAATGAGACTAACTTTTTGGGACAAAAGAAAAGGATGGAACATAATATTATTGACAACCCCTTAGTGACACTTAAAGTAGTGAGTTCTCATTAATTACAGCTCAAATTGTGATTCTACTGAGTTTATGCAATTGATTTAGGAGTAACTTTTAAAGTTAAGAGCCTGGCTCTAGCCCATTTCAATGACAACTTGTCAAAGAGTTCATTTGTACAATGATAAGTTCCCCTTTTTGCAGATTGGTGCATTCTCTGTTCTGAAAGAACTGGTTGTGGTCTTGCTGCCTTGCGGACCACCTGGAACCTATAGATTGAAGCTCTTGATTTTGCAATATTGGCGTTAGCATCTCATACCTCTGCTGTTTTCCATAATTCCATCCATATATTAAGGTAATGCCGAATAATCGATCTATAACTTCAAGGCGTTACGTTTACATATATTGGTTGTAACTATTTGTTACGGTTCATGCACACACTTTACATTAATCTTCTTTCTCACAGGGAATTGTACAATTTGTCTTCAAATATCCATCCACCAGACATGGAGAAACTTATAGCAGAAATGGGAGTAAAAGCTCAGCTGATTCAGTCGCAAAAGACTGGTATGGAATTTATTAATGTGCCATTCAAAGAGGCACGGGAGACTTATTATTCTGCAATGCGGGCATACCTGAGTATATCTAAGCAGAGAAAGCATATGAATGAGTCCATTGAAAAGACAATGCACGAGCTAGGAAGAATTCATAAGGAGAATGGTAGGGACATCAGGGGTTTCGCTTTGAAGCAAAATCCTTAAGGCATGCATTGCACCTACCCCACCTTACCCCAACCCTCGCCCTACCCAACCCCACCACCCTTTCGTATAATAAAGAATGTGTAGAGCTCATCAGTAGTAGTGCAATGCATGCCTTTAGGATTTTGCTTCAAAGCAAAACCCCTGATGTCCCTACCATTCTCCTTATGAATTCTTCCTAGCTCGTGCATTGTCTTTTCAATGGACTCATTCATATGCTTTCTCTGCTTAGATATACTCAGGTATGCCTGTTTTGGTAGAAAAAACAATAAAGTAGAATCTTAACTAAGTTTAGTGTGTGGATTGAATAATAAGGAGGGAACTGTGGAATTCGATTATATGGAACAAAAGCATGAAAAAGAGATAATGACACCACGATTTGTTAACGAGGAAAACCTTGGAGGTGATAACCTCTTTGGAAAAAACCCCGGGAGTTAGGTCTCCAACCTTAAAAGTTTCACTATAATGATCAAGAATACAACTTTGGAAGACAATGGAGAGGATTACAAGAGCTTTGTGTGTTGAGTGTGTGCGTATGAGCGTTAGTGTGTTTTTCAGTCTCCATTTCCCCTTAAATACAAGTAGATATGAAAGAGTCAATATGGTTCCTATAATCTCGGCATTTTGGTTTATCACTTCAACCTCCGTTAGACCAAGTCGCCTTAGCCGTTTGAAGGTCCGTTGAATGTGCTTGAAGATTGTTCTGCATTCCTCTCTTAATTACTGAAAAATAAGAATAATAATATTAGGAAATATTGAACAAGTAAATATTAAAACAATACTTACAGTGTAATGACATCTCGATATGCAGGATCAATTGAAGATGTTGCCATGTTGAAAAATGCCCACAACAGTTTGTCCCCAAAAACATTTGACTATGTTGGCAATCAAGAGGCAAAATGTTTTCTCTTTTTTGAATTAATGGTCCAACTGTCGCTCCGTTTGATGGGACGTTTTTGGAAGACGTGGCGTTGAAATGGACGGTTGGGAGAAGCGTTTGGAAAAGTAACTTTTTTGAAAAAGAATCCTTTTTCTTTTTAATAACCGCTTGGATAAATAAACTTCTCCAAGCTTCTCTTTCACCCTGTTACGGCGCCGTTCATCTTTCAAGGTAACATTTCTCCACTTTTCATCTTCCTCCATTGTTTATCTTTTTTCTTTTCTTTGTCAATCATGGGTAGGACCAGTGGTCCTCGACCAAATCTAAGAATGTCCCAACCCCACAAAGCTCCAAAGAAATTAGTCTCGATGATTTCGTTTGCGAAAACCTTCTTGCAAAACCGCACGAAGAGACCCGCTTGTTCGGTGATTCCCAAATAGAGTCCATTAAACGACAATGCTACTTCCCAAATGGTACAATTTTTCATCCTTTTTCCGTAAAGCTTAGGTCTCGATTATGTTTCTCGCAAATGGATCTGTTTCTTCGAGTATCCCTTTCTTCTAGGGTTTAGCTACCCTTTTCCTTTATTGGTTTCGAGTTCTTCCAAAGACCCAACTCGCTTATGCTCAATTGATACCGATGGCTTGGCGAGTCTTTGCCTTTGTCATTAAAGTGAACCGAGAGAACGGATTAAACCTAGGGCTCCATGAAATTGCATATTCGTACGATCTTCAACTCTTTGGTTCCAAAAGATATCTTTTTAGGAAGAGATCAGGTAGGAGTTCCCTAATGAGCACCACATCATCTAGTGATAGGGGATGGAAAAATAGATTTTTCTGTGTTGAGAGGGCATCTATTGGAGAAGGAAATGGGATTTCAAGCGCGTGGAACAAGGGAGGTACTTAAATTCTCACTTTTGTGACTTCCTTTTCTTGCGACAAACCGAATTGTAATTGTTCTTGCTTTTATGCGAGATATTGACCGGGAGAACTGTTCCCGCCCGTCAAGACACTCTAACCAAGGTTGAAGAATTTTTCGTGCTCTCTCCGGACAAAAGATCTCCTAAGGGCTTATTGGAGGCATCTTTGGATCTCCCGGAAGAACTAAAGGCCTCCACCTCCGTTATTATGTCCACAGTAAGTGTGTTATCCTCTCGCCTTAGTTTGTCAAAGCGATGCACTATACTTATTGACACCCTTCATATGTCAATGTAGTTTCCAAACCAGCCATCTCAGGATCGGACTTTGACCTCGATGAAATTGAAGCCATGTTTACGGGCTCTACCGCTGAAGATAGAGATGAAGCCTCCGCCCGCCCCTAAGAAGACCCCAACTTTGGATGATAGTGCGGGTATTGGTTCCGGAGTAAAGAAGCGAAAGACTAGTCAAGAGGAGGTAGTCGAAGTTGAAGATTCCTTTGATGGAATGCCGTAGGAGATTTTAAGAAAAATGCATGAGCTTTGCATCGGGTAAGATACTATTAATTGAATATTTACTAACGCAAAGTTTTTATAAACATCTATTGATGTTGAGTTATTATTTCTCGCATCGTAGGGTATGTGGAGGAGTTGGTGAAAGAAATTGAAATGCTAAAGAAGAAGTCCAAAGCCGACATCGCTTTGGTTAGGAAGGAGAAGATAGCGTTAGAAAACAAGGTGAAGGTACATGAGAAGACCCCTGAGCAACAAAGCAAGTCGTTGGGAGAGCAAGAACAAATAGTGAAGGACTTATCAATAGTTTGGCTAAGAGTGAGGAGGATCATCGTAAAGAGATCACGTACGTGAAGAGTTCCCGCAAACCGTGCCGCGGCAAAAGCAAGTTTCTCAATGCAAGATAAAAATGATGAAGGAGTATCAAGAAGGGAAAGCCGACACTTGGGATATCAACAGGAGTGTGCCTATTTGTTTAAGTTGACCGGTGAAGTGATGGATGAGGGCGAGGTGTCGTCAAGCCCGTATGAAGCGGTCGTTAAGGATGCACCAATAGATGGAGAAGTTAACCCAAATGCAACACCTGCGGCAGAAGCCACCTAAAAAAAGAAGGTAAAACAACTTTGTTCTTGGTATTTTGATGATGTTACTGGGGTGGAATCCCTTAAAACAATTTTTATTTTTGTTTGGTTTGTAATGGGTCCTTAAGGGCCAAAGACAATCTTTTTTATGTGTTGGGTTGGTCCAACACTTGTGCACGTTTACTGTTGGTAGTTCGGATACATTATGGTTTAATAGTTTTCAAGCACGTCAAGGCTTGTTTCTTTTGGATAATTTTTTGTATGTTATGATCATAAGGTGACATGATAGTATGTCAAAATGATAGGTACTTCGGATGACATGTATATGTCATAAATCGTAGATACTTAGATGACACGTATATGCCATAAACCGTAGATACTTAGATGACACGTATATGCCATAAACCGTAGATACTTAGATGACACGAATGTGCCATAAGCATAAGAATAATACTTAAGATCAATCATCTAACTGAGTGGGAATGGGTAAGCTATATGAGTTTACCCATATAGGCCCACCCCACACCTCAATTAGTGAGATAACTTGCGCTCCAGGCGAAGGTGTGGTAACCTAACTTCTTAAGAAAGAGGTAATTAACTCTTTAAACCTTAGAAGGGATTGTGTACCTTTACTTGAGAAGAGATGGCCAGTCTCTAACGGAGGAGAAATCGTAGTTCTTTGCGTGCATTCGATATGTCCCCATGTAAATGTGTCAATACCTCATAAGATAGAAACACGTTAAACGGACGCCAACTAAAGTTGACGTCTCTCCACAAAGTGTATTAGCGACATCTTAACTTGTAAATAATAAAAAAGATGCATAGGAGAAAAGAAAGGTTGTAAAGAGTTGAAAGACGATTCATACCGGAAAGATGAGTTCATGGGAAATCATATTTAAATGTAATACCTTTTGAGATGAATGGCGTTCCAACTTCGCGGTATCATTTGGCCATCCAAGGTTGCAAGGCGATATGCTCCTTTTCCGCTTGTGCATCTATTAAGTAGGGTCCCTCCCATTTTGGGGCGAGCTTGCCTGCATTGGGCTCCTTGGTATTTTGGAATGCCTTTCGTAGGACTAAGTCTCCTACTTGAAACCTTCTAACCCTTACGTTTTTATTGTAAGATCGGGCTACCCTTTGCCGATACGCCGCCATGCGAACTTTGGCCATGTCCCTTAGCTCGTCCACGTATCCAGGTCATGTATCAAGATGTCTTTATTATGTTCGCATGTCGCAAGCCGTATCTTGCCGTTGGTACAAGGACTTCGCTGGAATAACAGATTCTGTTCGAATACAAGTGAGTAGGGGTTTGACCAGCAGCATTCTTAGATGTCGTCCCTGTCACCCCATAGGACCATTGGTAACTCTTACGCCCAACGTCCTTTCTTCTCGGTTTAGTCTCTTTTTAAGTTACCGATTATTATTTTGTTGCTAGACTCGCCCGTCCATTGGCTTCGAGGTGAACAGCGAAGATGTCACCATCTTAACACCCCAAGATGTCAGAAATCTTGGGTCCTCTTGTCGATGAATTGAGAGCCGTTGTCACAAATTATCTCCGATGGAATTCCGAATCGGCCGAATATGTTCCTTTTGATAAAAGATATCACTTCTTTGTCACGAACTTGCACATATGCCTCGGCCTCTACCCATTTAGAAAAGTAGTCTGTCATGGCCAAAAGAAATACTCGTCCCCGGTGCTATGGGAAGTTTTCCTACTATGTCCATTCCCCAAACCATAAAAGGCCATGTGACAGGATAGGATGTAGCAGTCACCGGCCGGGTGTAGGATGTCTCCATGTCGTTGACAGAATCACATTTCTTTGCGTAGTCAACGGCATCTTTTCTCATTGTAGGCCGAAATAGCCCATTCTAAGAGCTTTAGTATGTAAACTTACGCCCCGTATGATTTCCACAATCTCCTTCGTGCGGCTCCTTGAGAACCCGATGGGCTCTATCTCGCCTCTAGACATCTTAAGTAGTCACTGCAGCAGATTTTCTAAACAAGAGATTATCAATAAGTACATATTTAGATACTCTTACCCCCGAAGGCTCTTGCATTTTTCTCCTCGATCGGGATCGTATCATCTAAGAGATATTTGATAATAGGAGCCGTCCCAAGAGGTTGCCGCAGAGAGGCAAGTATGTCGGCATCCGTGGCGAACATCTCAAGATGGTCAATTGCCGGGATGTCAACATGTATGATTGGGATACTGGTTTGTGAGAAGCTTTTGAAGGCCGAACCCAAGTTTGCAGAGCATCTCGCTTGAGAATTTTCTTCCCGTGGGATTTGTTCCAAGGAAAATGTTTTGAATTTGGCCGAAATAATTTTTACAATTTCCAAATATGTTGTCATCTTAGCATTTTTCGCGACGTAGGACCCGTTGTCGATTAACAATTAGTAATGAATCCATGAACACCCTGGGATATGCTTGACATCTAAGTCTTGGGCTGCGCTTAAGCCTGCAATTAGAGCCTCATACTCGCTTCATTGTTGGTAGCCTTGAAACCGCAACCGATAGATTGTGGTATTATGTCCCCTTGTGGCGATTTTAGTACAACTCCAAGACCTGTACCTCTCATGTTAGAAGCACCGTCCGTAGAGAGTCCAAATCTTTAGGATGTCATCATCTTGAAGTTGTTGTACTTCCAATTCCACCTCTTGTTGTAGCGTTGACCGAAATCGCCCACAAAATCGCCCAGTGGCTTGGGATTTTATTAGCTTCTAGGCTCGTACTTGATGTCGTATGTGCTTAATTGTACGCACCATTTCGCCATTCGTCCCGACATCTCTCGGTTTTCTCATGACATTCTTAATAGGATAGTTAGTGCGTACAATAATAGTATGTGTTTCAAAATAGTGCCTTAACTTAATAGAAGCAGTTATCAAAGCTAAAATTAATTTTTGTAAATGAGAATACCTGGTCTCGGCATCTAAGAGTGTCTTACTTATATAGTAGATGGGTTGCTTTGATTACCATCTCGTTACGTCACCAAGATCGCGCTTACGGCCGCCTTCGGACACCGCTAGGTAGATGTAAAGATGTTCTTCCATCTCGAGGTTTGCCAATAAGGGAGGTGTCGACGGGTAAGTTTTGAGCTCCCGAAAAGCTTCTTCATGTTGTTCCTCCCATTGGAACTTCTTGTTCTTTCTTAAGATGTCGTAGAAAGGTTTGCATCGATCTCGAGGATTTGGAAATGAATCTAGTGAGTGCGGCAATTTTTCCTGTCAATCTTTGGACGTCCTTGACAGATTGAGGTGATGACAGTCGAGAATAGCGCGTATTTGTTCCTGGGGCGGCTTCAATGCCTCTTTTAGTAACCATATAACCCGAGAAACTTGCCGGCCTTCATTCCGAAGTTGCATTTAGTCGATTAAGTTTCATGTTGAAACAATCCAAGATGTCAAAAGCTTGAGAGAGGTTGCTTATGTGATCCTCGGCCTTCTTGGATTTTACTACCATGTCGTCGATGTATACCTCCATTGTGTCCCCAATCCGATCCTTAAACATCTTGTTGACGAGCCTTTGATACGTTGCACCCGCATTTTTTTAGTCCAAAAGGCATGGCAATATAACAATAAATACCGTGGGGGTTATGAAGGCAAGTGTCCTCTTGGTCGATGGTTCCATCTCGAATTTGTTGAAATCCCGAGGACGCGTCCATGAAAGTGAGGAGTTCGTGACACAAGTAGCATCAACTAATGAATCTATGTGCGGCAAAGGGAAAGGATCTTTTGGGCGAGCTTTATTTAAGTCGGTGAAGTCGACGCAAACTCGCCATTTCCCATTTCTCTTTTCTACCACAACCACATTCGCCAACCATCTTGGATAATCGACCTCCCGTATCATGTTGGCTTTGAGTAAGCGCTCTACCTCCTCCTTGATGATCCGATTTCTGGTTTCGCAAACTTTCTACGTTTTCGGTGCACCTTTGGTTTAAAGCTAGGATCTATGTTAAGTTTGTGAGTGATGACATCTTTGCTAATGCCTCGTCATGTCATCATGTTTCCAAGCGAAACTCTTTATTCTCGCTTCTTAATAGGTTCACAAGTTTCTCTTCTATATCTCGACGGATGTCGGTGCCAATAAGTACTCGATGTCCGGGTTGGAAGGATCTAACAATACTTCTTTCACATCATCCTCCCTAGCTTCCAGGACTTCGCGTACTTTCCTCGGTAATTGCTATGCTTGTTTTGGAGATGTAGACGCCTTCATTGAAGTTTTGTAATATTCCTTGGCCACCGTTGATCACCGTAAATCTTAGCGACACCCCAAGGTGTTGGAAACTTCACACACCGATGGTAAGTGGAGGGTACGGCCTTCATTCCGTGAATCCACGGTATTCCAAGAATGACATTGTAAGATGTTGCGCAATCAATTACGCAGTAACCGCTCCGTAGTGTTGAGGCCCTTTGAGTATATTGGAAGCTTTATCTCCCCTACCGTTTCTTTGACTTCACCACTCGAAGCCTACCAAAGATCGAAGACTTTTTGACAATCTCCGATTACGGGATGTTCATTTCCTTAAGGGTACCCAACATAATAAGATTGACTGAGCTGCCCCATCTACCGTAATACGTCGTATTGTACAATTGGCGATCCGCAAGGAAATAACTGCCCCGTCATGATGGGGTTCCAGCAAGTTATCACGATCACTTTCATCAAAGGTAATTGGATCCGGATAAGGTGTCGACATCTTGGGCCGTCTCTGGATTTTCCTCTTTTGACTCCTTAGCGTGTCGTTTTGCGGCGAATAGGATGTTCCACATATTTACGAGCCTCCACCGATGAAGTTGATCACCTTCGTTGATGCCTGGGGGAGAAACCGGCCTTTCGGCTTCATGAGGAGCTTCTGCATTTTCGGCCTTCTTCTTTACGGACCCCAATAACTCCTTAAGATGTCCTTTCGAGAGTAAGTGGCTGATCTCCTTTCTTAACGCGATGCGATCTTCGCAACGTGTCCAAAGTCTTCGTGGTAAGCGCACCATTTTGATTTGTCACGCCATCCCGTGGTTTTGTCCGTTTTCTTTGGCCATCTCGGCTTTGTCTCCTAGGTTGCCCATTGCACAAAGTACACCCGAAATGTCAACGTAAAACAATAATCGAAATGTTAGGCACATTATCACTATCTTCATCCTCACCGTCTACCGAATTAATTTTGCTAGTGTCAATTCTCGGATAAGGATTGGGACGGTTGTTCCCGCGATGGGACGATTCTCGCTTTCCGTCGGGATGGTCATATGTCGACGTCTTGGATGACGACTTCGATCTTCGCAGCCTCATCTTCCTCTAGTCTTATGAACCTTAATGCTCTGCTCCCGACTTCTTCTAGCCGCTTACAAGGAGTCATTACCAAATCTTGATAATACCGTGAATCTTTCTTCAACCCCATTTTGAATGCTTCGTAGTCGTCGACATGTCAAGATTGGGAATTTCTAACACCTCCTTATTGAACCGATGGACATAATCCTTCGAGTCTCATTAGGCCGCTGGGTCACATTGTAGAGATCACTTGTCAACTTTTCAAATTGTCGATCGCATGAGAATTGGTTATAGAACATGTTGATGAGCCGGGCGTATGAACCAATTGAACCTGTGGGTTGCCTAATCACCATTTGAGAGATGGTCCAGACAAGGTGGATCCAAATCCCTGCATAAGCGAGCCTCCCGCATCAAGCGGGATATGGATTATGTCCATCTTTTCTTGATAGTGTGCAACATGCTCCTCTCGGGTCCGTGGTGCCATCGTACAACTTCATAGATGGTACATCGAAACGCCGGATGTCGACATTTGCAATTCTTTGGGACAAACCGGGATTGATTGTACGTTTTGGGTCACCGGTTGAATTGGAGGAGTTACACCAGTACGTTCATTATCGCCTCTACGAGATCACCGCATCTGTTTAGCTAATGGGTTTCTGCAAAAGGGTCGGCCATAGGAAGACGATTGAAATTATTATTATTGAAAAGATTATTTAGCAAACCGTAATCGTCCGTAGTAGTCGTGACGTAGTGTTGTCTATAAATGGAATGAATGGGGTGAATCCTGCGGAAGATGGCGTCAATGGGGTGTCCCTGGGTAAAGATGTCGACATCATTAAAGATGTCGGCGGATGAGTTTGAGGAGGACTGCCCATTGGAATGAATTCACTCTGAAATGTAGATCCTTCGGTGTTGTCAAAGTTGAGAACCCTTGCACGCAGTGGTGATATGTTCTCAAGCCGAGATGCGATGAGCCGTTGGTCTTTACGCATCTTAATCATGGAATTGGTCAACACCTTCGAATTGTTGTCTTCTTCGGTCCAACCTTTGATTCAACCTGGTTAGGATACTCCTGGATGTCGGCATCTGCATTGGAAGAGGTTGCCCCTTTTGTGGAGTCTTCGTAGGTTGAGTTGGCTGAGACCCGGTCTGAGGAGGTGGTGGTAACAAGCTGGTTCTACCTCCTGATGTGGGAACAACGGCGGGACCTTTCCCGGCGGTGGACACATTGGAGGGTGCAGACATAGTGAATTTGGTTAGGAAATGTTTCAAATAACCGATAAACCACGAGGCCCCTCGGTGGGCGCCAAATTGTTTTGGTAGAAAAAACAATAAAGTAGAATCTTAACTAAGTTTAGTGTGTGGATTGAATAATAAGGAGGGAACTGTGGAATTCGATTATATGGAACAAAAGCATGAAAAAGAGATAATGACACCACGATTTGTTAACGAGGAAAACCTTGGAGGTGATAACCTCTTTGGAAAAAACCCCGGGAGTTAGGTCTCCAACCTTAAAAGTTTCACTATAATGATCAAGAATACAACTTTGGAAGACAATGGAGAGGATTACAAGAGCTTTGTGTGTTGAGTGTGTGCGTATGAGCGTTAATGTGTTTTTCCTTCTCCATTTCCCCTTAAATACAAGTAGATATGAAAGAGTCAATATGGTTCCTATAATCTCGGCATTTTGGTTTATCACTTCAACCTCCGTTAGACCAAGTCGCCCTAGCCGTTTGAAGGTCTGTTGAACGTGCTTGAAGATTGTTCCGCATTCCTCTCTTAATTACTGAAAAATAATAATAAGAATATTAGGAAATATTTGAACAAGTAAATATTAAAACAATACTTACAGTGTAATGACATCTCGATATGCAGGATCAATTGAAGATGTTGCCATGTTAAAAAATGCCCACAACAATGCCCGCATTGCAGAATAATAAGTCTCCCGTGCCTCTTTGAATGACACATTCGTAAATTCCATACTAGTCCTTTGCGACTTAATCAGCTGAGCTTTTACTCCCATTTCTGCTATAAGTTTCTCCATGTCTGGGGGATGGATATTTGAAGACATATTGTACAATTCCCTTTGAGAAAGAAGATTAATGTAAAGTGTGTGCATGAAACCCGTAACAAATAGTTACAACCAATATATGTAAACGTAACGCCTTGAAGTTATAGATCGATTATTCGGCATTACCTTAATATATGGATGGAATTATGGAAAACAGCAGAGGTATGAGATGCTAATGCCAATCTTGCAGAATCAAGAGCTTCAATCTATAGGTTCCAGGTGGTCTGCAAGGCAGCAAGACCACAACCAGTTCTTTCAGAACAGAGAATGCACCAATCTGCAAAAAGGGGAACTTATCATTGTACAAATGAACTCTTTGACATGTTGTTATTGAAATGGGCTTGAGCCAGGCTCTTAACTTTAAAAGTTACTCCTAAATCAATTGCATTAACTCAGTAGAATCACAATTTGAGCTGTAATTAATGAGAACTCACTATTTCAAGTGTCACTAAGGGGTTGTCAATAATATTATGCTCCATCCTTTTCTTTTGTCCCAAAAAGTTAGTCTCATTTCCAAAATTAAAGCTTCAAAATCACTAAACTTCCAAAATTTACAATGTAACCTTAAAATGTTTGAAAAGTCAAATGGGACTATCATTTAGGGACGGAGGGAGTATTTGTTTATCTTATGTTTTCAACAAGTCTAGGATTTTAAAGTTTTATCGATTGCTTGACCAAATCCCTTTCAAATTTGGCGGGTAAAGTGATGTGAAAAAATAAACAGTTCAGTTAGCAAACCGACCTAAACTGATCTCAATATTCACAAACAGTTAAAACAGTTAATATCACAGCAACAAACTAGAAAATGACTAGTTAAAACATTAAAAACCCAAGTAACCAATCTGCAGACATCTGAAATTACATTCAAGAAAAAATATTTTGACATCTGAATTAAATCCAAGAAATAAACTGCAAGAACACCAAACAACAATTAAATCATTCATACACCCAGTTTTAGGCCAATTTGCAGAAATTCAAAATCAAGAAATGATTTTTATTACGTCTACCAATTTGCAGTCAAGAAACTATTTTTACTATATCTAAATCATATTCAAGACATTTTATACTATAGCCATATCTTAATTTAGAAGAGAAACAAACTATCAAATATAATATGATGAATTGGGACAAGAACGGCAAGAACATAACATTTATTAACCTAGTTTTAAAGCCAATTAGCAGAAATCCGAAATCTATAGTAGTATATATTTTTATGACATCTGAATCAAATTCAAGAAAATTTTAAACATTACCCATATGTTAATCCAGAAAAGACTAGTCAATTATAATATCATCATGAGGAAACTGTTCAAATAATGAGGAATGATAGATAACGTTTACCAAGAAACGAATTTAGGCGAAGCTCTCACAACGACAATCCCAGGCGAATTGGCTTCAATACTCGAAAGATGCAAAGAATGATCACCTTGTAAGTTAGTAGCCGTAGCGTAGAGCTGTAGGTTTAATTCCTTTCCTAATTTTCCCCTTTATCCGAACTGAAGAGTTATATATTTGATGCTGTATTAGTATTACAGACAAAAGAAAAGGAGAAAGTTCACTTATAGCCGCAATTAATAACGTCGTCTAATAATAATGGAGAACATTTTGAATAAAAATAATACACTACATATTACAATGAATATTCTTTATCAATTTATTATTAAGGCAAAATTGCACCAATAGTACCTGAACTATACAGGTTTTGTGGATGTTATAGCTAAACTTTTATTTTTTGGCATTTGACACACCTGTTTAAATAGAAATTGTATTCTACTAGGTATTCAACTAAGAAATAGAAATTCTAAAGAAAGAGTGGATTCCATCGTTTCTATGGTTACTTCTTAAATGGTGAGGTCTTCTCTATACATCGGAGCCTTTCACTTTATTTAATGAATGTTATTGGTAACTTGTATAGTTCACATTCTTTGGCTCTACTCATGAATTTTCCAGTAACTAGGCCTTTCACAACGAGATCTACACATATAGTAACGGTATTTAATTATGACTGGAAGCATCAAAAGAAGACAAGATAGAATTTGATCATTCGGAACAAACCCAAAATCCTTGTAGACAGAGCTAATTATTAGTTCCCAACCACGGGTTAAATGAAATCCGAGACAGAAATCAGTTAACAAAATAATAGAAAGAGCTTTTGTTGTGTCATTTAAGTTATAGAAGAATTCTCGAGCCCAAGAGTTAATAATAACAAGTTCTTTCTTACCCAAAATAGAATAAGCAATTAGAATAACGAAAGATATTATATTTGTCGATAAGTGCAAAAGCGTCTGAATACGCTCCTCGTTATGTAGCTTGCTTAATTGGATTAGTTCGGTGTGGATTCCTATACGAAGAAAATTGTACTTACTTTTTCACGATAACATGAATCATTCATGTTAGCCAACCCCAAATTATTTTGGGACTAAGGCTTTGTTGTTGTTGTTGTTGTTTGGGTTTGTAGTTTGGGGTTCGAGGGTCGGGGGGGGGGGTCGGGGTCGGGGTTCAGGGGAAGAGGGTATTTATTCAGGTACTTACCTCGTCCCTGCTCGAGTCAGGTGATTGGGATTATTAACAATGATGATGATTTCGTTGACCCTCCACCTAGAACTTTTCACATGCCCGTATATTCGGGAAGTGGCTTTGGGGTTCCTTCATCATCCTCACGAGCGGATCTTCCACCATTCTCTGATCCGGCTGCTACTTCATCTAGTGGGGTACGTCTTACCCCTGCTCAACGGGAGGAGTTAATTAGAAGAGGATCTCGAAAGCATTATCCGACGAATAAGTTCACCCCGTCTGCCTATGGTAGAAGATATGATTGGAGAAATAAGTGAAACTATTCTTTTATTTAGATGTAATAAAACTTTGTAGTATTAGTTGTTTTATTATTATTGTAAGAAAACATTTATGTATTTTCTGTATGGGTTTTTAAGTTTTTATTTGGATGTTTGTTGTATGATTTTTTAAATGTTTGTACATTTTAATATATTTTTATATTGTTTTGAGACTTTAGTACATGTTTTGAAACTGAATCCAAGTCAAACCAAACCCAAATAAAAAACCAAGTCGTATTCAAATAACAAACAACACAAATAATCAATCAAAAATACATCAAAGTCATACTAAAACGAAATCCAAATGAAATACAAAGTAAATCTAACAAGTCAAACATAAATTACATGAAAAACATTCTTCTACTCCCTAATGTTTGGGCATCTACAAAGATTGTGGCCTTCTTGTTTGCATGATGAACATAGCGTCTTCCGTTTATCTGCTTAAATGTCCATACAATTTCGAAAGCGTCTTGATCTAGGCCGTTCGAACTTCGCAGAATATCGAAGGTGTGAATTAGGAAAAAAACGTGGCACCAAACCATCCACACCCCAATAGTCCTCATGGGGGATTGGTTCAAATGTTCCCTTCCACGTCTTGTAGTATTCCCTAATGGTGTAAAATGGAGAAACGAAAGAACGACCATCAAGATGTTGGGCATGTCAACATGCAAGAAGATGGGAACAGGACATGTGATAGGTAACCCATTTACCACACGTGCAGGTACACTCACTAAATCGGATAATTTGGACATTTCCACCTTTATCACCCTGACGTGTGGTTGTCATACACCCCTATCTCATGATTGTTGAACCTCCTAACCTGATGTGTCATACCTTTCTCGCTATTCTTCAAGTATCGGTAATGAATTTTCTGGTTGAATTGGTGTAGGGGGTTGATGTTAGGGTTATCAGGATTACCTCCTAAGGCATTAAGTGAAAGTCTATGCCTTACTTGAAAGTACTCCACACAACGGTAGAAGGCAGTTATAACAATTGATGTGATTGGCATCCCACGGTCTCCCTTCATGACATCATTGAAAACCTCAGACATGTTAGTAGTCATAATGTCATATTTGTAATCACCATCGTGTGCCAATGTCCATTTTCTAGCATCTAAATTCAGAAACCATGCAATTGCCTCGGGGTTAATTGAACGGATATTCTCTAAGGTAGATTTCAATTTTCTATCTTGACTTGCTCTACCCGCTCTCCAAAACAGATACTGTTGGGTATGCTCATTATAAACCCCTCTTATTACTTAATTTGATTGATACCATCACCTATTTTAATTTATATGGACTATAGGATATTATGTATGAAGTTTTATAACTTCAATTTTTTAGTTAAGTCCATTTTGTAGTATAAGTTACTTAGGCTTGAGTAGGTCAATCTAGGTTAAAATTCTACAAGTGTTTTGGCTCTAAAAAGGCTGAGCCTATGCAATATGCGGTCGACCGCACATTGGCTTGCCGCAGTATTAAGTTCCGACCGCACATTGGCAGACCGCATTATCTTCAACCGCATAGAGCCTGGTAATCAGCACCATGGAACCGTTTGTAAATGCTGACCGCATGGAGGACCGCACAACACGGCTGACCGTATAGGATTCCTGACCGCATGACTTGCCAGACCGCATCCTCTCTTGCCCTTAGCCAAATTGAAGATCTAGATCAACTCAGAGATTTTACCGTTACAGAATTCACTCAAAATTCAAATTAGTGACAGCTGGGTTATCTCGTACAGAGGACATACCAGCATACCACCTTGCCACTAACTCTGCAACACGGAGACAAAAATAACACGTGCTCCAATTGGACATCAACAGTACATTGTCCTTGAAGCTTGCTCAACACAAAATTCCAACGGCTATTTTTATTCCAAGGCTATAAATAGACCTTGTGATCAAGCCCAAACATAAGAAGCAAGCTTGAGTTCAAAGAGACGTTGTTATAATCCTCAAAGTGTTGAAGCTCATCATCTCCAGAATTCTTTGAATCTTCAAACACTTCAAATCCTTCAAGAATATCTTACCCAGAAATCTCTCAAGCCTTGTAACCACCTAGATTCATCAAGCTCTATCTTTATCATTATAAAGAGCTCTTGAATCTTGCACACACACACATACTGGTTATTGTCTAGGATTAGCTTCATAGAAAAGGATAGTTAGATTTGAGATTGATTGATTCTCAATTTGTATTCCTTTGTAATAGCTACTCAAATCAAATATACTATCTCCCTTAGAAAATCCAAAACTAACCATCTTGGTAGAGGACGTAGATCACTAACGATTGAACCTCTCCAAATATCATGTCATTTACTTTCTGCACTTCATATTTCAAGTTCTTAAAGTTTTCTTATCATTTCTTGTGTTTGATCTTCATTTACATCCAACCGCATATTGTAGTGTGTTTATAGTACTAATCTGCCAAAGCCTATTTTCAACCGCGCGGTCAACCGCACCTTCCATTTACGGTCGACCACACTCTTATTTTACTACTAAGCTTTTATACTTACAAACTTCCGTTGTGCATTTTACTAGCTTGAAAGTTGGTTTTTACTTGACCACACTTTCAGCCTAAGTAAGCCAAGGTTGAATTTTCGAAAAGAGTAGAAAATTTTTATACAGCTATTCAACTCCCCCTCTAGCTGTTTTCATACTCTTGTTGCACCTTTGGGACCAACAAGTGGTATCAGAGCAAACACATTTTAAAAAAACTATTCTTTGTTTTTCAAGCTTAACAGCTTGGGTGTCGATTCGTCATGGCAACTTCAAAAGCTATGGCAACGATTAACTATTCACACATTCCTATGTTGGATGAAGATCACTTCGATATCTGAAAAGCTAGAATGCTAATTCATTTAGAGTCAATAGATAAAAGGTTAGTCGATTGTGTAAACGATGGACCTTTTGTACCAATGAAAGCCAATCCTGATGCAACTACCAATACTGAAATTCCTGAAGTCAAGAAGCTGAAGACGGAATGGACTGACGAAGAAAGAAAGTATGTTGCATTGGATAGCAAAGCCAGACAAATCATTGCTGGAACCTTATTAGTCTCCACCTATCAGAAGGTTATCAAATGCACGACCGCAAAGCAAATGTGGGATGCAATTGAAAGCTACCTTGAAGGCGATGAGTTATGCAAGGAGAACAAGAACTTTGAGGTTGAAAGGAAATACATCAGCTTTACAAGACGACCGAATGAAACTCTACGTCAAACCTATGACTAATATGTTGAGGTAGTAAATGCTTGCTTATCTCTTGGTAAAGTATTAACTGATAAAGAAATTAACATGACATTCCTTGCTGCTTTGGGATCCAAATGGGTGCACAAAGCTACTTTCCTCGAAGACTCAAAACATTTAAATACATGGACTCTCAGTAACTTGTATGTAAAGTTTATGAGTTAAAGTTACAACACATTGAAGAGGTTGAAGGGAAGGGAAAATCACTTTCTATGTCTGTTGTTGATCATGTGGAGAAACCCTCAATAACTACCTCATATCCTAGTATTTCAACTTCTCTCATCGATATGGATGACGAGGATTTTTCCATGTTTGTAAAACATTTTCAAAAATTTCGGAAAAATTCAAAATCGTTTTCTAAAGGTAAAACTCCAGCAACATCTTCTAGGGTGAGTGACTCGAAGAAAAAGAGTGACCTTGTCTGCTACAATTATAGAAAGCCCGGACATTTTGCTTCGGAGTGTCCTCAACCCAAATATGAGTACTTGAAAAAGAAAACTCCTCCTTCAAAATTTTCTCGACGAAAGGGGATGGTTGCTGAAGAAGAAGAGAATTCAAAAGAACTTGCGACTTGGATCGAAACTGATTTTGATGAAGAAAGTGATGAGACTAGCGAAGAGGTAAATCTCTGCCTCATTGCTGAGGATGCTTCTAGTGATTCAAAAGAAGAAGTTTATGATGAGCGCCCAAAAAGAAAAGTGAGGTAGTTTCTAAGAAAACCAAGATTGTGGCTGGTAGTGAGGACTTTAAAAATGTTGATCTCACTCCAAGCACCAAAATTGGAAATTGTTCATTTTCTCGCCCCATCTTTCCACCCAAAAGTTAGAAGCATGACTCCTCTTGCTGAGTCAAATATCACTCTTGAAACTAAAATTGATGCACTCAAAATTAGAAACGATGACTTGGTTGCTCAAAACACTGATCTCCAAAAAGTGATTAATGAGTGGACCAAATCTTATGTCACTATGGATCAAATACTAGAATCCCAAAAGTCTAGTGGAGAAAAGGAAGGCTTGGGATTCCAAACTAGTGACAATTTTAAGCGTGTCTCTTGCTGCGAAAAGAGTGAAGAATTTTCTGATCAAACTCGTGAAAATCCTAAGGTGAAACCATCTAATTCAAAGGGTAAAAGACAGGAATCAAAGGCTAAACTTAACTTCCACTATGTCTACCCCAAGAATCAAACTGGGTATGATTCCAAGATGAAAGAAAAGGAAAAAGAGGAAAAAGGCCATGATGAAAATTATCATGTGGTCGACCGCACCATACCTCCGACCACATACTGAGCTTTCACAAGCAAGGCAAGTGCTCCTAAGAAATCTGTGGTCAACCACAAAAAGAATTTTTTTGTCAAGGCCAAAACCTCTGGCCCAGTAAAAGATGTGAAACCAAAGGTTAGTAAAGAGTTTATCAAAACTCAGTGTGGTAGTGGTTTTCACTATTGTTATGTGTGTGATGGTTATGGTCACTCGGCTGCAGAATGCTTTTTAAGATTCACACCTAATGCCCGAAGACATAATTCACCTTCGGTCAAATAGGTGTGGGTTGTTAAAGGGTGCTAACCCCAGGACCCAAAAGAATAAAGGGTACCTCGTGCTTAAATGTTTATTTTTCAGGTCCTCTGCTTTATGGCTGGAACTTCCAAGGAAAATTCAAATGAATGGTATCTCGATAGTGGCTGCTCAAGACACATGATCGGAGATATCACCCTACTAGAAGATGTCCGTGAAGAAAGTGGTCCAACAGTAATTTTTGGGGATAACAACAAAGGAAAAACAATTGGATATGGAGTCATTCGAAAAGGAAATATCACTATAAAAGAAGTATCTCTAGTCAAAGGACTCAATCATAATCTTCTCTCCATATCTCAATTTTGTGACAAATGATTGCACTGCAACTTTACTTCAACAAATTGCTTCATTAAAGATAGCACATCTGGAGTCACTTTGTTCAAAGGGATTCGTAAGAGTAATGTTTATGTTATCGATTTTAATTCTGCTTGCAATATTACTAATCTCTGTTTTGTAGCAAAAAGTGTGAGTGAAAATAGTTGGCTGTGGCATAAAAGACTTAGTCATCTGAACTTCAAGTATCTATCTAAGATTGGAAGAGAAAGTCTAGTTCGTGGTCTACCCAAAGTAGCTGATCACCACGATAAGAACTATGTTGCATGTCAACTTGGCAAACAACCTAAGGCCTCTTTCTCCAGCAAGACAATGCCTTCAACTTCAAGATGTTTGCAACTACTCCACATCGATATGTTTGGACCTGTCACCATCGCAAGTATTGGAGGAAGTAAATATACTCTAGTTGTGGTGGATGATTACTCAAGATATACATGGGTTGAAATGATGATCTCCAAAGACGATTGTTATGACATTTTGACCTCACTCTTCAGACAGCTCCAAACTCAAAAAGAAGATGACATCGTTAGCATTAGATCAGATCATGGAACAGAATTCAAGAATAACGGTGTAGCTCAATACTGTGATGACCATGGTATTGACCATAACTTCTCTGCTGCTGGAGTTCCACAACAAAATGGAGTTGTGGAAAGAAAGAATAGAACTTTGATGGAGGCTGGAAAGACAATGCTCGCTGAAGCCAAGTTACTACAATACTTTTGGGCTGAAGCAACCAACAAAACGTGCTTCACTCAAAATCGATCCCTCATCAACAAGACCTACAATAAAACTCCTTATGAACTTTGGAGAGGAAGAACCCCCAATATAACCTTCTTCAAGATTTTTGGATGCAAATGCTTTATTCTATACAACAGAAGAGAGCATCGAGGTAAATTCGCTCCTAAAGCGGATGAATGTATCTTTGTTGGGTATACCAAGCATTCTAAAGCTTTTCGTGTTTTCAATAAAAATACTTTAAAAATAGTAGAATCTGTCCATGTTACTTTTGATGAACATTCTCTTCTTGAGCCATATTTGGCTTCAAATGTTGCTGATGATTTTGCTGAGCCTAATGAGACAGGTGAACCTCCTCAAACTTCACCTAGATCAGAAAATCACTCAACTCAAGGAAATCCATCAACATCGACCGCACCAAATTTTTCAGAACCAACATCAGAAGTTCCTACTGAAGATGTTCATACAGTAGATGATGCAGTCGAATCTACTCCCTTACACTCCAAAGAGCCTGTACCTCAACTCACTTACAATGATGACTCAAATGATGTACCAATAGAAGAATTTCAACATCAATCAACTCAACCAGATCTACCTCCAGAAATTCATGTTAGAGATCACCCAATCGATAGCATTATTGGTGATTTGTTCTCTGGGGTTCAAACAAGAAGACCTCACTATGATGAGCACACTTCGCTTATATCTCAAATTGAACCAAAGAAAGTTGATGAAGCACTCCAAGATTCAAGTTGGGTTGTAGCTATGCAAGAAAAGCTCAACCAATTCGAAAGATGTAAAGTTTGGACTTTAGTTCCAAGATCGAAGGATCAAGGAGTGATTGGTACAAAATGGGTGTTTGGAAATAAGATGGATGAGAATGGAAGCATCACAAGAAACAAAGCAAGGTTGGTTACTCAAGGATATAGACAAGAAGAAGGAATCGATTATGATAAAACCTTTGCCCCCGTTGCAAGACTTGAAGCTATAATAATTTTCTTAGCTTATGCCTCTTTCAAAGGATTCAAGCTTTATCACATGGATGTGAAGAACGCATTTCTCAATGATGAACTTCAAGAGATAGTCTATGTAGCACAACCCCCTGGATTTGAAGACAACAAACATCCTGATCATGTCTACAAACTCCAAAAAGCTTTGTATGGACTCAAACAAGCTCCAAGAGCATGGTATGATACTCTATCTAAATTTCTTTTAGAAAAGGGCTTAAAATGAGGTAAAATTGACACAACTCTTTTCATTGCCAAATATAATGATCATACTCTTCTTGTTCAAATATATATATATATTGATGATATCATTTTTGGCTCTACTAATGAAATTTTGTGTAAGCGCTTTGAAAAGCTCATGAAAAGCAAGTTTGAGATGAGCATGATGGGAGAATTCACATTCTTCCTTGGGCTCCAAATCAAGCAATGTGATGAAGGCATCTTTCTTAGCCAAGCAAAATACACCAATAATCTAATCAAGAAATTTGGACTTGAAAATGCCAAAGTATACGACACTCGTATGGCTACCGGTAACAAGTCAGACAATGACTTGAAAGGTAAGAAAGTTGATCAAACTTTGTATCGAGGTATGATTGGCTCCTTACTATATCTAACTGCTAGTAGGCCAGATATCATGTTCAGTGTTTGCGTTTGTGCTTGCTATCAAGCAGATCCTAGAGAAGCACATCTTATAGCTGTAAAATGTATTATTTGTTATCTATCTGGGACTATTAACCTTGGACTTTGGTATTCCAAAGTATCATCTTTTGATCATATAGGTTAATCAGATGTAGATTATGCAGCTTGCACTATAGACAGGAAGAGCACTAGTGGAACATGTCATTTCCTTGGAAATCGACTTGTTGCATGGGCCAGCAAGAAACAAGCTTCAGTTTCTGTTTCAACAACGGAGGCTGAGTATATTACTGCTGGAAGTTGCTGTTGCCAGATACTGTGGATGAAGCAACAATTAGTTGACTATGGTATTGTAGCATTGATATTTTTTGAATAACAGAGTCAACACTTATTATTTATTTATAGAAAACAATAATAAAAACCTTTTGATTTATTTAAGAGATTTGAGGGTTCGAGGGTTAAGTTATGGAATGGGAAGGTCGAGGAGCACCCATTCCACTCAATCTGGAGATCGGTCTTGCCAATCGAGTATTATCAATCTTTACAATACAATAATTAAAGAAGAACAAGCAAATCCTAATCAATTTCTTGATTAGGAATGTCGGATTGTATGCTTCGAGATCACCTCCATGGATTGAAGGGACTCTAGGCTAATCCTTTTGATAGGATTACACTACTCTAAAAGCAATAGAGGGGTTGAGAAGGAGAAAGTAAAAAGATAGGAATTTACCTTGTGTTTAGGGATTATTCGATTTAGAACGTGGTTCTAAGATGTCTTCTCGGTCGAGAAGTGATTCGGGCAGAGCTTCGCCTCGATTCTAGGCTTGAGCCTTGATGTTCGTCAATCAATAGGATTGATGGACAAATTTTGAGAGTTGTTTGTGAGTGATTTGAAGGAATCTTTCAGGGAGAGAAACCAACAAATAGTGTGTGTGTTATGTGTTTTTGATCATGGATCGGGGACCTCTAAAATACTGGAAGTCTCCAAGTATTTATAGGGGTTTAAGAGGTGGATGGATGACTTGGTCACCAAGATTAGGAGACTCAAGGAAGGTTCCAGAACTCAACTGTGATTGGATGACCGGATTGATAAGGTTTTATCCAAAAAAGAGTTTGAAACGGAGAAGGAGAGTGATTCTGCACATCCTGCAGAGGGCTTGTCTCGCGCGAGACACGTATGTCCCGTGCGAGACAACTAGTCGGTTGACTATTTTGTCCTCTTCAATTATTCCGTTAGTCAGTTAGGTCCAAAACTAACGAGGTTAGTTAGAAACTTAACGATACATGACGAAACTGATATGCTTTCAGCAAAACATAAAAGCGAGACGAAGAGTAGTGTAATCATGAATTATTGGTTCAGAATGGGGTGTCTATAGAGCCCCTCGGCGACAAGACTTATGGAAGAAGTCATGTCGTCGATAGAAAAGACATCATTCTGAACATTGGGATGGTCGTGCCGCACGGCTGCCTATGTATCTCTATGAGAGAATCAGACCAAACGTAGTTCGACTCCAAAATACTAAAAAGGTTATTTTAGGTATTTTGAAAACCATTTTTGAAAATCGAAGAGGGATTTTTTTTGAAAAGGTAAAATTATACTGAGGAATCAAAGACTTGACCCAATTTTGAAGATACCTGTTTGTTGATGAAGTTGTTGAAGTGCTCCGCCCAAGGTTACTGACGTTGCCATTGTTGCCGAGGTCACAGACTTGGTTATCGTTGCTGCCGTCGCAGACTTTGCTGATGCTGAGGTCACAGACTTGAAGTTAGCTGTCGTCACAGACTTTGCTGATGTCACCGAGGTCACAGACTTGAAGTTTGCTGCCGTCACAGACTTTGTTGATGTTGCCGAGGTCACGGACTTGTATTTTTCTGCCGTCACAAACTTTGTTGATGTTGCCGAGGTCACAGAATTGTAGTTTGCTGCCGTCACAGACTTTGAAGATGTCGGTTGAGGCGGAGGTTCTGTCGGACACTGTAATGCAAGGATATATGCATGATGGGCTCGGATGGACCCGAATGATTCTTACCTTTCTGCACCTGTTAGCAAATAAAGATTCCAAATAGATTTCCAGATTTTAGTTGATTAACTGGACTTACATGGTGGTGTCCATGTCTGTTCGTGTAAATGACCGGTCAAATATTTTGGTGGTGAGTTTATGTATGGTATATGGACATGTAGGGACATTTGTATGGATTTATATTTGAGATGGGCAAACTGTATGAGTGAACTTGTGTTTGACAAGTTGGGACCAAATCAGGTTTTGCAGAATCTGTTGCTATTCAGCGAGGTTGAATTTCGATGAGTAACCTTGTGTGAACACATCTAGGCCTGTTGGGAATCTTCATTCTTAATTCTCCCTTGAATCGTGTCTCTAGGAGGCAAACGACTACAAATCTATCGACTGTCATAATGGCTCTATGTCCGAGGCCCTTTGTTGTCTCAAGCCCCAAGTTGCTTGAATATGGTAGATGACTTTGTGAACAGGCTTGTGAGTCTGCTCTCTTGATTTGAAGATGATTGAATAAGACTCTCCTTGTTGATTTGATTTGAAGAGGGTCGAATGATGTTTGATGAAGAAGGTTGAAAAATAGTCTCCCTTTGTCCTTTGATTTTTTTTTCTTAGTGACGCACCCTGATTTTTGCCTAGACCGCCCTTTCGGGTTTTCAATCTAGCGGGCATCTCTTTTGCATTTTTTTTTGAAAGTAGCATGTAACTCGAAGAGAACTCAGAGGAGAGAATCTTATTGAGGAGAGAGAGAGAGAGATGAGATCTCTAGTTAGTTGAGGAGAGACGGAATCTATTCTTTGGAAGGTGATCCAAGCATTGACTCTTTGAAGAAGTGTACTTCTCTAATGATGAGAGTGAGAAGTAGAGAGGAAAGCTCCTAATGCAGATTCGATTGTTTTGAAGAGTTGAAGTAGAGATTGACTGGGGGAGGAAAGGTTAGGAATCCCCAGTTTTGATGCTTGGATTTCAAGAGTGTATATGAGAGTGGCTAACAGAAAGCCCCTAGACTCAATAAGAAACGATACTTGGCTCAAAGATCTAGAAAAGTTGTTATACCTTTTAATGAACCGTGCATCATCTAGAATTTTCTAAATAAGTTTGAGAAGAAAGCCAATCATTAGTATGACTTAAGGGTAAACATTTTTCTTGATACTGAAAGTCTTCTTCACTTGCTGTAAGAGGATGTTGAGGACTCCTTTTTTCTTTTGTTGGTATCACTTGACTCCTTTTCTTTGCGGGAGAGTCCTTTATGCATTTGAAGTTTCACCTTTGTTGTGGGAGTGATGAAAGCTTGAGAGTTTTTTTTTGTACTCTCAAATCTTTGAATTGAGTAGCCCCACTCTTCTTGGAATGAAGGTTGACAGCAGCACATTTGACTTTCTTCGTTTGAGACCTTTGACTTTCCAAATATGGGTGATGTTTAGCCCTTAAGCTTCCTAAGGATAACTTTCTTCTTAAACTCGCTTAGAAGTCTCTATTTTTTTGCGATGATTAGGGAATGGAGGGTCCATTATTTTGCATGAATCAAATAATACTAATGAGGTAGAACAACCTTAGGGAAAGTGTTTAGGAAAATAAATGACTTTGATTAATTGAGAAATTTTAGAACAGACTCGATAGTTTGATGACACAAACTAGAGGAGGTGAGAAGTACTAGAAGGACAGAACGACTCTTCGAGTTCATACATGGAAATTTAAAACCTAATCTACTTCTATCGAAGGAGAAAAGGGAAAGGATAGTTTTAGCCTCAAAGTGGTAAGTGTGAGTTTCTTCTCGGAGCTTTCATCTTCTTTATGGGTTACGAGGGAGAGGATTGTTGATGACGTTGGGATGTTCTAACTCTCCGTTGTCAAAGAGGTCTTGGATGATGTCCTTCAAGTGGTGGCAAGTGTTGGTGTCGTGGCCGATGAAGTTGTGGTACTTACAGAATAAGTAATGAGCATGATTAGGACCCATATCCTTAGGTGGACCACCTTCCCTTGGTTTGACCTCTTCATTCTTGACAAGCACATCGAAGAGTTTCTCTTGAATGATTCCTTCAATTTTTTCATAGTGCCTCTTTTTCTTTTCGGGAGGAGGAACAGCAGAATACTTGCCGATGTTGGGGCGGTTGAATGCAATGACATTGACTGAAGCATCCTTACTTGTGGTAGATTTGTTGAAGCAGAATAGTGCTTTCCTTCTTTCTACTTTTTAGGAAGTCATCAATCCTAATTCCGAATTCATGGAGTTTATTGAAACTAGGAAAGTAATTGCCGGCGAGCTTCTCTTGAAATTCATCACGAAGGCATTGGAGGAAAATGTGGATTTGCTCTTTGAGAGTAGGTCTTTCGACAATTTCAGTAAGTTTGAGTCTCCATCTTCTAGAAATTTCGTCAAAGGAATCATTTGCATGTTGCTTAGTTTGTTCAAGATCCCTCTTAGTAGGGCGGTAAGTGGAGTTGTCTTCAAACTGCCTTTGGAAGACCAAACATGCAGATGACCAGTCAAGCCTCGTAGTCATAGAAAGAGACATGTACCAATCCCTTGCAATACCCTCCAAATTTTGAGCAAAGCATTGGGCCAAGATTGTGTTATCAACGCCCATTGGAAGCATACTCCAAGTGTAGGTTTCAACATAAGCTCGAGGACAAGTAGTGCCATTAAATTTGGCAATGTCGGGTGTCTTGTACTTGCGAGGAAACTTGGTTATGGATTGTTGAAGAGCATCGGGATCAAATGGGACTAATGATCCTTTTGAGGTGTTAAGGATTGCAAGTTTCTTCTCGAGGTAGTTCTTAGTAACATGGTCACCAAGTTTAGTAGTTTCGTCGCTACCCTCGTTTTTGGTCTTAGTACTCTTGGAGACATGTTCCTCATCATCGGAGGAGGATGAGGAAGAGGAGGAATCGGATTCTTCCTTTTTCTTGCTTGACTTCTTGGGTATCTTATTCCTTTTGGTGTAGGATTCCTCTCATCGGAGGAGGATTCCTCTTTCTGCTTTTGTTTTCTTCTTTTCTTGACTTTCATGTCATGGAGCTCTTGCATGAGGGCGGCCATTTGGGCATTTTGCTCATCAATTTTCTTACTTTGTTCATCCAACCTAAGCATGGCTTCGATGAGTTGGGCCTTAGCTTCATTGTTTTCGGCCTCGGTGACAGAAGGAGAAGCAGACATCGTGTCGAGCTTTGGTGAAGAACCTTGACGTGTAGCAACCGTGTTAAACCATGATTGAGTCCCAATAAGTTGGCTGAATAGGGTGTATGAAGGCTTGAAGGTTTTGGCCAAAACACGAAAAGACCGAACACTTGTCTCGCACGGGACAAGTTGTCTCGCGCGAGACATCACCACGGGAAGTCACAATTTCTGATTTTAATCCTAATTTTGGTCGGACGAAAAATCCATTTTGTAGGTTTCTAACATTCAGAATCCAAACCTAAGGACCTAGGGATCGAAGTTATCTCAAGTAACATCGAGTTTTGTGCAATAATTTTGGTAAGAGATTTTTCTCTTTAGGGGCAAATTCGAAGGGACAATTATAGGGACATTTTCGAAGGGACAATTTCGAAGCGACTATTTATTGATTTCTTTTCCATAGATTATTGCACAAAACAAGATCTTGACAAGGGATTACAAGGACTCCAAGATCAAATCGACCGGCCACGAATTGTCTTAAAAAGTCAATCTACATGATATGTGGCGATGCAGGGCTGGAAGGCTAGGCTCCTCGTGATATGACAATCTAGGTGGATTGAATACGCGGAGTGGGATGATTCAACTTCGGAGAGACCGGCGACTATGTGGTTACCGTCATCCGTCCTTAGTGTGGGTCCCGGGTTTAATCAGGGTATATAGTGCAATGACAAATATAATATTGTGTGTGAGAGTCAATCTAGGTGATAGAGTAATATAGAAAGTTTTTTTTTTTTTTTTGAAAACAAAAGAAAACAGATAATGACCGCACCAAGTGGTTGCCTACGTTTTTCCCAAATTAGGAAGATTCAGGCCGTCGTAGTTCCACTTAAAGAAATAATAATATATTTTGACTTTTCTGGATTTTTAAAACCTTTCTGTAAGTTTTTTTTTTTATTATTTTAATGTGGACAAATTTTGGTACAGGTCAACTTTGCCAAGTTTTTTTTTTCTTTTTTTCAAACCTTTTAGAAAAGTCAACCAAGGGTTTTGTTTTTTGATTTTGTGCTGCCGCCAAACACAGGTAGAAACAGAAACTTAGTTTCGCGCGGGACAGGCTTGCCCCGCGCTGGACAAGCATTCGGACAGTAATTTTTTTTTTACGAAAACAGTACAGTAAAATCCGAAAAAATCCAGAAAAATCAAATTTTTACAGAAAAATAAAAAGATTGATAATACTCAATTGTGCGCAAGTCTAACCCTCTTAATTAATTGTCCCCAACGGAGTCGCCAAAACTGTAGCGTTGATATTTTTTGAATAACAGAGTCGCCACTTATTATTTATTTATGGAAAACAATAAGAAAAACCTTTTGATTTATTTAAGAGATTTGAGGGTTCGGGGGTTAAGTTATGGAATGGGAAGGTCGAGGAGCACCCATTCCACCCAATTCGGAGATCGGTCTTGTCAATTGAGTATTATCAATCTTTACAATACAATAATTAAAGAAGAACAAGCAAACCCTAATCAATTTCTTGATTAGGAATGTCGGATTGTATACTTCGAGATCACCTCCATGGATTGAAGGGACTCTAGGCTAATCCTTTTGATAGGAATAAACTACTCTAAAAGCAATAGAGGGGTTGAGAAGGAGAAAGTAAAAAGATAGGAATTTACCTTGTGTTTAGAGAGTATTCGGTTTAGAACGTGGTTCTAAGATGTCTTCTCGGTCGAGAAGTGATTCAGGCAGAGCTTCGTCTCGATTCTAGGCTTGAGCCTTGATGTTCGTCAATCAATAGGATTGATGGACGAATTTTGGGAGTTGTTTGTGAGTGATTTGAAGGAATCTTTCAGGGAGAGAAACCAACAAATAGTGTGTGTGTGTGTTATGTGTTTTCGATCGTGGATCGGGGACCTCTGAAATACTGGATGTCTCCAAGTATTTATAGGGGTTTAAGAGGTGGATGGATGACTTGGTCACCAAGATTAGGAGACTCAAGGAAGGTTCCAGAACTCAACTGTGATTGGATGACCGGATTGATAAGGTTTTATCCAAAAAAGAGTTTGAAACGGAGAAGGAGAGTGATTTTGCACATCCTACAGAGGGCTTGTCTCACGGGAGACACGTATGTCTTGTGCGAGACAACTAGTCGGTTGACTATTTTGTCCTCTTCAATTATTCCGTTAGTCAGTTAGGTCCAAAACTAACGAGGTTAGTTAGAAACTTAACGATACATGACGAAACTGATATGCTTTCATCAAAACATAAAAGCGAGATGAAGAGTAGTGTAATCATGAATTATTGGTTCAGAATGGGGTGTCTACAGGTATCCATGAAGGAAATTGTCCAATCTATTATGACAATACATCAGCCATTGCAGATTCCAAAATCAAACACATTGATATCAAGTATCACTTTCTCAAGGATCATGTTGAAAAAGGTAACATTCATTTAGAGCATATTGGTACTGACCATCAATTGCAGATATTCTCACCAAGGCTCTAGATTCTAAGAGATTCGTGTACTTAAGAGGAGAAATGGGTATGCTAGAACTCAAGTAAAATTTGTTCATATTTCTAACAACTTGTGTGTTTTAAGTTCATAATTAAGAACATGTCAAAAAATGGCCCATTACATTCTTCACGGTCGACCGCATAAGTCCTTCAATATGTTAGACCGCATGATCCTATCATTTCCAGGCTTTATAGAAGCCTACAATACGGTCAACCGTATGACTCTAAAAGTCATGCTCAACCGTATGCTTAAAGACATCAGGTAAGTATTCTAACCCTTTGTGATGTCTGAAACTTGTCCATTTTAGGACAAGATAATTGCACAAGGGTACTTTGCAATTATTTTTCCCATAGTATTTATTAAATTCAAATCTTTTCAAGGAAAATATTTTATTTTAAAATTTACACTCGTTCAGCCCCCATTGGCTGTCCTAATGAAGACAAAAGGACTATCCCTCTTACACAAAGGACATCACTGTGCACTAACTTCTCCCTCCATAACCCCCATCTCTACTACTCCACTTCTTCACTCTTTGTCACCTGCAACAACAAATCTGTCCTTTCACTTTGTCTTCTTCTCTCTCTCTACTTTATCTCTCTAGAATTGTCACTATAAAATGGCTCCTTTAAAGAAGAAATCATCAAAGAAATCATCTGAGGAATCAAACTCTGATTCATCATTATCAAAATTTGTGGTCATGGTATGGCATTTCTATCTCTAAAATCACTATTTAGAAATTGATATGTTTGTTCGTATTTCTGGAAAAACGAGAAACCCATTTTTCTGTGTTGATTTCTGTAAAATCTTGTTTCATTTATGTTCGGATTATCATTATGAACTGGTTTGTTGTTTATTTCACATTTCCTTGATGTAACAATATGACAGATTTTTCAAAACCTAGGTTTCGAAGGTTTTCGAATTTCAAAACCAATTTGTGAAGTCTTTCTATGTTTGATTCATGTTTTCAAGGTTGTTTTGTTGAAATTCCTACTGTTAGAATCCTGAATATTTGAATTTCGCTAAGTTTTAATGAAATCTGGAAATTTTGTTCTTCGCGTTCTTCATGTTCTTCATGTGTTCATCTGAATTTTCTCTAAATTTTCTATATTTTGGGTGTTAATTCAGTATACTCATGTTTATATGTTTTGATATGAAAATTATATGTACAAGTTAATTGTCCGTGTTTTAGCTCAAACCGTGTTTACGGTCGACCACAATTCTTTTCAAATATCACGGTCAACCGCATAGTCAATCTATGGCTATGTATCTCATACAACAAGTATGTATTTCTGTCCTCACATTTGATATCTCTCTTGCAGAATACAAGTCATTTCATACATGGTTGGGTAATAGACAGACAGGAGTTAGCTCAAGATGCTTTGGGTAGAGTAATGCTTAAAGCTTTCAAGGAATGTGGAGTCCTTCCATTTTTCAACATGAAGCAATCTATTCATGTTCCTACTCTCGTGGACCAATTCTTCCACTATTCCAGAGAAATTGTTGTCAAGGATAACAAAGGAAGAAGAGTCAAACTGATCAGCACTCAGATCAATGAAATTCCTTTGGATATAGATTATGAAGACATTGCTCATGTTTTGAACCTAAAATTTTCAAGAATTGACCCTATGGAAATTGATCAGAAAGATTTGGATGATCTCTCCTTGTCTTTAATTGACAGTAAGGTAGTGACAATCACTCCAAGGAAAAACTTTGATGAACTGATGTATCACATCAGTCACCTTGTTGGACACTGTTTTTTCTGCAAGACTGGAAACCAAGCCAATTTCAACAATGACCAGTGGAAAATATCTGCAGTAATATTTATGGGAACTCGATTACATTGGCCCAAGATAATTTATCAAAGACTGGTGGCTAATATCTTGGAATATCAGAAGATTGAGGCTGCAGGCAATAACAAGTACAGGACTCACACAAGACTGATTTCTCTCATCTTGACTCAGACTGAAGAGATAAGTAAATACATAGACAGCATAGGGAACTTCATGATGAAATTCCCAAGTCCAAGATTTTTACAAGAAAAATAATGCAAATTTTCAGGAACAAGTTTGGCATCGATTCGTACCTTCAGTTTTGGAAGAAGGATCCACAGGAAGAATTTGTGTCTCTCAAAGGCCAAGAGAAGATTGAAAGAGATCATGTTGCTGACAAGAACCAAGAAAAAGAGGATTCAAGGTAGGGGTGTAAATGGTTTGGTTTAGTTCGGTTTGGGACAATTTACGGACCGAACCACTAGTCATCGGTTTCAAAAAATCTCAAACCGAACCAAACCATAAAAAATTCAAACCGAACCAAACCAAACCAAACCAAACCGCCATGGTTTGATTCGGTTTGGTTCGAACCACGGTTTGGTTCAAACCACGGGTTGATTTACGGTTCAAATCGCTGTTTAAACCACAATTCAAACCACGGTTCAAACCATTAAATAAAACATTGCTTAAACCATTAATTAGAACATGATTTAAAACTATACAATTCATTGTCATGTTTGTTTGAATTTTCCAAACACAACATAAATAAGAGATTAAGTATTTAAACACAACTTGAAATTGTGCTTCAATGTTTATAATAACAACAATTTGAGTACTTGTAATGGTATGTGCTAAAGAGTAAATTAACATTATTACAAGAAGATTAACCAAAAGAAAAAAGGGTTATGGGCTAAAATCCATGAATAGAATTAGGAGTTTTCAAATCTAAATGTAAGGTAAAAATGAAATATATACATATCTACGGTTAATATTGAACGGTTTGGTGGTTTGGTTTATTGGTTCGATTTGGTGGTTCGGTCTCGAACCGTGATTTGGGGGTCCAAACCGTAGACCAAACCGAACCACATGGTTTGACAATTTTTGGAACCGAACCAAACCACTATTGCTTGAAAACCAAACTAAACCGCATGGTTTGGTTTGGTTCGGTTCCGAATCGCGGTTTGAACTGAACCACTTATACCCCTAATTCAAGGGATATTGCAGACAGGCCAAAGGAAAAGGCAAGACAGAAGATCAGCCTAAAAAAAAAGATAAGTTTGCTGATCCACCAAGAAGACTTGGTGAAATCAAAATCCATGAGCCAAGCAAAACCAGACCCTCCTCCTTACCAAGCCAAGCTGAAAATCCACGATCAACCGTACCATCACGGTCGACTGCACCATCCAAACCAATCAAACTTTCAAAGTTCAGTGCCCTTGCACCCAAAGCTTCTAAGTCTACCACTCAGTCAAATCCAACCAATCCAAGCCCAGTTCTCCAATTATTCCACTGAGTCCAACCCCATCCGCTGTGAAGGAACAACAAATTTTTGAACACTTGTTTGGTGCCCCATCTCAGGGGGAGAAAAGAAAGCAAATTGATGATCAGGCTCTGCCCAAGAAGAAATCAAGACTGCTAAATGCAAAAAGAAATGTTGAAGACCTTGGCCTAGATGAGAGTGACAATGATATTTCTGATGACTTAGCTGATTCCATTCCTTCAAACCAAGGGAATGTTGAGCAGAAGAAACTCAATAAAGCCATTCCTGATGACAGTGCATGGCTGGATGAACCAATTGATGATAAGTATGCTAAAATGGTTGTTGATGAAGAAGTTAATGAAGAAGATGATGTTCAAGGTGTTGATGGTGGCCAAGTTGATGGCCTTGAAAAAGATTTGGGTGAAAATGAAAATGCCAAGGATGGCTCTGACCGTGAGGTTGACCGCACTGAGCCTGAGGCTCAAGACAAGATTCAGTCTCCTCAGTCTATCCCTAATTCCAGTCTTGACCAATTCCTTTAATCTATTGAGACTTTAACTTCCATCTAGCTAGATAACCAATCACAGATTGCTCAACTCCTCAAGAATCAATCATCCCTTGCTGCTGCCCACAAAAGCCTTCATGCAAAAGTAGATTCTCTTCCCTCCTAGTTGATTGAAACCATTAAGGGGGAGAGTATTCACCTAACAAAGGCTTTCAAGGATATCATGTCTGGGCACACTGGCACAAGCTCAAGCCAAGCTTCTCCTATCACTCCATTTGCTTCTACCTCCACTTCAGAGAATACCATTACTCAGGATTTTATTAAGGAAGCCATGAGAAAAATGACTCAAACCCTCTTGCATGGGTTGTCATCTGAAATGAAACATGTTGTGGAGGAAATTTCTAAAGCAATGGCTTTGGATAAAACTGAAGTATTGGGAAGAATTAAGAAGATTGAGGAATACATTGATACTTCAGTCAATGCTGCTTTCACTGTTTTGGGAGATAGGTTCAAGAGCGTAAGAGAAAGTATTGGAATTCATTCCAACCGCATTGACCACCAAACTTCAAGGATGGATATTCTTACAAACTCTTCAAGAGGCAACTTTCTGAATATGGAGCATCAGTTGACCGCATTGCAAGCTGCCACACATGGAGAAGCTACTGAACTGCAGAGAGTACTTCAAGCCATTGGTGCTGAAGCTTCTGCATTTCACATGCCAGAAGATCTACCACCTGCCCCTGCTCCTCAAGCTGATCCTTCGGTCAACAACTATGTTATCATTCGCGATCGTGACTCGTATGACTTGCCTCCTCCTCCTCCTCCTACCATAAACTAAAATGAAGACTTTATGTTTTGGTGATTGAAGATAAGAAGATTGAAGACCTGATGAAAGCCTTTTTTTGTTTTATTGCTTCCTTATTTTTGTTAAAACATTTGAGGTCTGTAAGTTACAATTATTATTCTATTAAGTTTAACATGCATCATTATCCCTTGAAAACTTTATTCATTCAAACTACTTGTTTGTGGAATAATGATTGCATTATTTTATAACTCATGCATATAGCTCATCTTGATTATCTCATACCTATGCATGCTTTATATATTTAGTTTAAATGCATTCATGCACTTCATGTTAACATCAATTGAATGCACTAAATGATTATTTCTTACTTCCTAACGTAAAATTCTTTTATATTTTTAGGAAGTTAGAAATCTATGACTTAGGCTTATGTATGTGCATTGACTTGGGACATGATTTACCATTCTTAAATTATTTGGACATGTTTTTACCAAGTACAATGAATTAGCCTTTGTTATAGTAGGTAATGGTCTCAATCAAATAGGGGGAGATTGTTGGGTATGCTCATTATAAACCCCTCCTATTACTTAATTTGATTGATACCATCACCTATTTTAATTTATATGGACTATAGGATATTATGTATGAAGTTTTATAACTTCAGTTTTTTAGTTAAGTCCATTTTGTAGTATAAGTTACTTAGGCTTGAGTAGGTCAATCGAGGTTAAAATTCTACAAATGTTTTGGCTCTAAAAAGGCTGAGCCTATACAATATGCGGTCGACCGCACATTGGCTGACCGCAATATTAAGTTTCGACCGCACATTGGCAGACCTCATTATCTTCAATCGCATAGAGCCTGGCAATCAACACCATGGAACCGCTTGTACATGCTGACCGCATGGAGGACCGTACAACACGGCTGACCGTATAGGATTCCTGACCTCATGACTTGCCAGACCGCATCCTCTCTTGCCCTTAGCCAAATTGAAGATCTAGATCAACTCAGAGTTAACTCAGAGATTTAACATTGCAGGAATCCACTCAAAATTCATATTAGTGACAGTTGGGTTATCTCGTACAGAGGACATACCAGCATACCACCTTGCCACTAACTCTGTAACATGGAGACAAAAAGGACACGTACTCCAATTGGACATCAACAACACATTGTCCTTGAAGCTTGCTCAACACGAAATTCCAACGGCTATTTTTATTCCAAGGCTATAAATAGACCTTGTGATCAAGCCCAAATATAAGAAGCAAGCTTGAGTTCAAAGAGACGTTGTTATAATCCTCAAAGTGTTGAAGCTCATCATCTCTAGAATCCTTTGAATCTTCAAACACTTCAAAGCCTTCAAGAATATCTTACCCAAAAAATCTCTCAAAGCCTTGTAACTACCTAGATTCATCAAGCTCTATCTTTATCATTATAAAGAGCTCTTGAATCTTGCACACACACACATACACTGGTTATTGTCTAGGATTAGCTTCATAGAAAAGGATAGTTAGATTTGAGATTGATTGATTCTCAATTTGTATTCCTTGGTAATAGCTACTCAAATCAAATATACTATCTCCCTTAGAAAATCCAAGACTAACCATCTTGGTAGAGGACGTAGATCACTAATGATTGAACCTCTCCAAATATCATGTCATTTACTTTCTGCACTTCATATTTCAAGTTCTTAAAGTTTTCTTATCATTTCTTGTGTTTGATCTTCATTTACATCCAACCGCATATTGTAGTGTGTTTATAGTACTAATCTGCCAAAGCCTATTTTCAACCGCGCGGTCAACCGCACCTTCCATTTGCGGTCGACCACACTCTTATTTTACTACTAAGCTTTTATACTTGCAAACTTCCGTTGTGCATTTTACTAGCTTGAAAGTTGGTTTTTACTTGACCACACTTTCAGCCTAAGTAAGCCAAGGTTGAATTTTCGAAAAGAGTAGAAAAATTTTATACAGCTATTCAACTCCCCCCTCTAGCTGTTTTCATACTCTTGTTGCACCTTTGGGACCAACAGAACTTCAAACCTTTCCCTCTATTCTTATCCAAAAAATTTTCTCGCATATGTCTCAAGCAATATCGATGATGTACATTTGGCCACCACATATCTTCTGCTATAGTCTTAAGAATGCCGTGATGACGGTCAGATATCAAGCACACTTCACGACTCTTTATAATATGTCTACAAAGAAGATATAAGAACCAACGCTAGTTCGTACAGTCCTCTTTTTCAGTAACACCAAATGCAAGAGGAAGTATATTGTCTTGGGCATCAACACCCATGTCAATAAGTAATAAGTATTACCCCTTTATATCTGCCATGAAGGAATGTTCCATCAACAAAAATGACAGGCTAACAATGAGAGAAAGCTTCAATGCAAGGCCCAAATGCACAAAACACCCGTTGAAACATGTGTAATTCACCAACGGGAGGAGGAGGATGAGTATACTCAACAATTGTTATGGGGTTGTATTTTTGGATGACTACTAGGATGCGAGGTAACCTTCTATAAGATTCCTCCCAATCTCCAAAAACCTCTGCAATGTCCTTATGCTTTCCACACCATGCCTTTTTATATGTAATTTCCTTTCCAAACATACCACTGATGTGTGCAATAATAACTCCAACCTTGACATCTGAATTGACCTTAATAAGACTAACTACTTACTGACCAATAAACTTTGCATCTAGGTTGGGGTGATCTCGACTTTCTCCAGAATATAAGCAGCAATGAGGAGCCTTACACTTGGTCACTTTCCAATAGCCAAACTTCCTCCTACTCACACGAACATAGAAATTGCATGGAAAATTTTTCAATAGACATTCAATTACCCATGTGTGAGTTGCGCTCTTTCTTACCCTGAACCGACGATTTGTGCGAATTACATTCCTTTTTATATCAAATTGTGCATCGTTTTTGCTAGAAAAGCGTACCCTTTTAGCAATTTCATGATTATCCGGATTCCAAACTGGAAAACTAGGTTCATTATGATAATCATGGAAGCCTTCTTCTTGTCGAGCAGAACAATCAATATAACTGTAAAAAGGATAATCTTCTCTCTCATACCTTCGATTTTTCGGAGCTTCATAATGAACCAAATTTGTTTCTGCATCATTGTCAATCGGCCCATTATCACTGTGAGGACCCCGACCCGGAACCTACACGTGTCCCGAGCTGGAGCGTCCTCAAACTAACCCCAACTATCCTAAACTTTTAAAACTTTTATTTAACTTTCAAAATTAAATACAATTATTATAACCATTTAAAATAAATCTATACCTTTTCACAATGGAGAAATAATTGACTATCTTAGAAAGTAAGAAACGGTTTTAATTACAAAAAGGCCTCGGTTATAACATAAAGTAAAGATTTATAAATACAATTCCACAAATGAATTATACCAACGTACACTTTCTATACCAACCTAATCATACCCTGACAATTCCCACAATATAACTTCCAAACTCCTCACCGCCCTTACTTGGCTGGTCCACCTGTCTCGGAATCTAAAACAGTAAAGGGAGAGGGGTGAGAATAAATCTCAATGAGCTATTATGAATGCAGCAAGATGCCAAACAAGATGCAACACATAGCATGGTAGCACATAACACATTATGAAAGCGGTAAACACATTACGTTACCTCATTTTACCTTTTCCCGTCTGAACAATAAGTCGTACAACGTGGGAGTAAAACTCCACTCTTTGGTGAATTGCCTCCAGCACATTCACCTCTTATAGGACTCATACCCCAGAGATCCATATAAGAAAAGATACCTATATTAGAGTATCCAAAAATAATATATTCCCCCGGTACACCAATCGCAGCAGGTCTGTAAAGGCTTCTTCATGCTCAATACAGTCGCTAGCACAGCCCCACTCTGTGGCCACAGAGGAGGGGAGGGTCACCGGTATGATGGACCTTCAATCACTTATAGAACAAATCAATAATTGATTGACTTCCATCATACCCACTCGAACGCATTCAAGCACATGATAGTTACTTGAATTATAATCCACAAAAAGGGATAATCATATAACAACATGGTAAAATATACTCATGATTCATCCATACTATAGTGCAACAGTTCATGTAATACACTATGCATAATACCATTAACGAATTTAAATTCAAGTAAGGTATCCATATAAACACATAATCCACACCGGGATACCATATAATAATACCAAATAATCCACAAAGGGGATAAACAATATAGTCACATGGTAAAATATACTCATGTTCAACCAATATCATAGTGCCACAACCATTTAATACACTATGCATAGTATCATCACTAAATATGAATGATAACAAATAAATCCACCGATTGAATAACCAAGCAATCACATAATAAGCATATCCACACATTGGGATATCATACAACTTGTCAAATAATCCACAAAGTGATACATACCCATTACCAATTAGTTCAATAGTGAAATCTATGGTTTCTACACCATTGCAACTATTCACCGAAGATAAGGAGTAAGTGAGGCTACTATATATCATAAACCATTCTTACATAGTTATTATACCACCTCGAACAACCTTAATAAAAGTTCAAGATCTATTTCTCGAGTTGGAACTATTCTCCGAACCATCATTTAACTACTTCCACAATCCCACTTTGACCAATAAAGACATCATGGCCTAGCCAAGGTATTCCATTTTAACTTAGGTTAAGAAGGATTGATTTGTACCCGGGTTGGGTTAGGTTCTATTAATTTATAATGGTTAGGGATCATCTCACGAGGAAATTAGCAAAATTCAGCAAAAAGGGAAAACTGGGGAGAATCTGGTGACATGGGCGACCGCCCATGTCACTTGGGAGACCGCCCAAGGAAGTTTCAAAAGGAATCCAACAAACTGCCAAGATGGGCGGCCGCTCATCACCACTTGGGCGACCGCCCAAGACCACTTTCAGCACATTTCGAATTTCCAACTTATTTTCACATAGATTATTTTCCCTTAAATCTTTCTTCATTTCAAGAACACTAAGGAGGATTCTAACCTTACATAACTCATCTTAAATCATCTAAACCCAAGATCATGTAGATCTAGATTATTTATCACCAAGTCTTCCACCCATTTCACTACTTCATTCAAGTTTATCCCATTAATCTATCTCCATCCATTTCTTACATCCTAGATCATCTTCCAAGAACATTAACCTCTTTCCATTTCATTAACCAAGCACTCAACTCTTATAAAGTTCCCAACCATTTCATTATTTCATTTCAAGTTAAATCTCCTAATTTAACTCCACCCATTTCATAAATCAATTCTTCCACTTCCAAGAAGGTTTCTAAAGCCTTAACAATCATCATAATAACAATAACAACATCCATAGATCATGAACATTCAAAGAAAGGAAGGGTCATAATAACTCACCTTAGTTAATACAAGATGAAATGAAGCTTTTCTAGGCTTGATCAACTCCTTGAGATGCACCACTCCCAAAAGGACACTTGGATTTGAAAATGGTTGAGAAACAAGCTATCTAGATGACTTGGAGAGGGAAAGCTTCTCATGGAGTTTCCATGGAAGAGGGGTAAGAAGAAAGATGAAGAAATGATGAAGGAGGAGGATGGAGTAGCATGATGATAAGGAAGTAAGGGGGGGGGGGCGGATCTTCCAAGGAAAGGGTGAGGGAAAAAGGGGGATAGGTATGGTCCCCCATCCCACTTTTTTTTTTTAAAGTCTTTCAACATTTTAAAATTAAACCCCTTTATCCAAATTATTTATTTTCCCCATTTTGACCTCCTCTAACTCTTTATCCATTTTCTATTTTTATAATATCCCCTAGAACATTATTTTATCTCCTTATCATTTTATTCTAATATAAGAAATTTAAAGATATAAAATAAACACATAAGGTTGATATTAATATTAAAGTATATAATGTTATACTAAAATTGTGTCTAGGGTTAGGGTCGTTACACTCACTCCCCCTTAAAGAAAATTCGTCCCGAATTTTAAAAAGACTTACCTAAAAGTTCAATCCGCTTCGGTTACTTATGCATACCTCAGACTCCAATTCCCATATAGTTTCTTCAATGCTGTGATTCTTCTCCCAAAGAAATTAAATTTCTAATTCCATTAATAGTATGATATTACCACTTAATGATCCAAGCGTACTATACAATTATCACTAACACGAATTTTCCGATCTCGATGAAAATATAATTAAAATAAGGTATTACAACTTATGTCACCAAATACATTACAATATCACATTAAAACTTCAAATACTCTATAAGCTTCTCCAAGTCAGTCTATAAGCCAAATCACCAACCCTTTCTAAAACTTCAAATGGATTAACAAATTTTGGCGCCAATCTACCTTAGGCCTTGCTTCTCTAATCTCAGCCCAACAAATTAGAGATCGATATTTTCTTCCCTAACAACGCCTCATACGGTTTTATCTCAAAGTTAGAATAATAACTGCTATCATACGCATCCAACCACTGGTAATCATCCGACCTATCGACTACCAAAATCCATTGTACATGCCCGTAGCATATCCTCAACAATACGTAATGATTCCTCAATTTTCACAAGTTAAACTCAATAACATTCCTACATTCCAAAAGGACTTTCCCAAATGAGGTCTATCCAATCCATTTAATACTAGGGGTTTATACAACTAAACGATCCCCTAACATATGTGAGGACTTGATCAAAGAATTGTATCACTTATAAACATATACAATGAGTGGAAAATACAATCAACTTTCTATAAACAAAACAACATACTACTTTTTACTTCCAAGGTAACTTAATCAAAAATTTTATAGTGATAATACTCTCAAGTTCAATCTAGAACTCTAAATATTTTAATTAATCTTCTAACGACAACATTCTATTATCACCATTCAATGTTCCAATTATGTTCAGGACTAGTGACAAATCAATATTCAAATTGAATGGTTGGTCGCCCACAACGGAGCCGGTCCAACTCCACAATTTATCAATTATTTCTCGGATCAAAACTTTTAATACAATTAATCACTATAGGGGAACTAGGTTGCTTTTCTACTTGCTTCTGTACGAACTATAACTTTAAAGTAACATGTCTTTCGAAAATTTACAACATTTTTCAGAATTTCAATGATAATATAAGAAGAGATCCAAAGAGACCCGAATGGTTTACTTATTTAAAACCGGCCCATACCAGTTTTAATTAACTAAACCACTCAGAAATTTCAAAGGATTGATAAGCTAACAAAAATAACTCGAGTGATTTAATTATCTACAACCGTCCCATACCAGCGGTAGATAGTCAAATTACTCACAGATTTTAATTTACACAAAAAACGGTTTACTGACCTTATTAAATCAACTACCCCTGAAGGGCACAATTGCTCATACCGAAGTTCGATATACAACCCAAAGTTTTAAAGCACATTTAAAACAATTCTAACATAATATTTTTGTTTGACTTCTAATTATAGTGTAGCCACTACTCATAATATTTTTACTTAGTTGAATTCCTTATAAGAAAACACAGTCTTGAAATTCTTATTACTATCTTTGATAAATAACACTAAAACATTCATTAAGATTATAAACTTGGTAAAGCATCCTCAATTCAATAATTCCTCAAGTTGAATATTCAACACTTTTACTTAATTTGAGTCATCTATTCCTCACCTTCGATATTGGTATTGTACTTAGTAACAACGTATTGTAACATCTAGTTCCCAATTAAATACCATAATTTCTAAATAAGAAAATATAATTAGAACTCACATAGATCAATCATTCCCAAATTTCGATTAAACATTACGGTATAATCTAACTTACCTCCCTATAACCCTCAACAATTCAAAATCCGTATAGCGTCAATATCTTCCGAGCATCACACCAATCCCTTATATGAGTCGCGCAACTAAGTCAACCTATACGGTGTAATCATCCTAAGGTATCCTGTCTTCCAATAAGATTTATCCTCATTTTAATTTCTCAACTAATGATAATCATCTCTCAAAACAAACCATGTGCATGTTTCACCAATTCCTAAAGTTGATCCTTTAAGTCACCAATAACTGTATCCATTATACTTCTTTGCATTTTCCCTATTTTACCTCTCCATCACTAATACACAATCCACAAATCAAAACGGTCATACTATATATATAAATGTTATCTTAAGTATATCCTTTAAGCAAATTTTCACTGTAATTGTAACACTCCGAAAAATTTAACTAATAACCATTGAGTATCCTACTAGTTTCTAAAATCAGTCATACAAATCGTCAACAAGTGCTAACGAATATTTATTCTTTACAGTTACCTATTTAAGATCTCTATAACCTTGTAAATAACCACCAAGTATCATCTTTTCTAATTATAGTAACAATTTACCCTTATGGAGATTCCCTAAGCTCATTATCTTCTTTATCAAATACTTTTCCAAGATGAATCATCAAGTCCATCATCCCAATTAGTGTCCTCTATCTAGGAATCCGAATGCCAAAATAATACCTTATAGTAATTCCAAATCTCAATATCCTGGTATGATACCTGATGAAAACCCATTTTGAAACTCACATAGAAAACACCACTAAATCAACTAATAACACATAAGGCAAAGATATATTGGTTCTATCAGATCTCGTACTCGCGATATTTTATAACCCATATAATCCCACTTAGATTATCACTTTCAATACTAGTCCCATATATCTAGTCTCCCCACGAGACACCAATGCATAATTACTTACACAAATACACAACCATAAATCTCTCTTAATTAGGCCATACTTTAGACAATTACGCGTATGTGACATAATATCAATTAATAATTTACCCGACTCAATTACACACAGAGGTAATCAAACGTAGATAAGGAGACTCGCTTCTTGCGACAGTCCTCCTCAAACACAACAACTACTCAAATAATTCAGGTTAACATAACGATGATTCACGGATAGGTAACTCGCCCAAATCCACCGGCAATACATGCCCACTTAATCACAATTACCAAGATAATTAAGGATGATTCGAGGTACGACCCCATCGGAGTAGAACCTCCAACACATAAGGCAACTCTTAGGCCAATTATGCAAATAAAAGATGAAATGTAATGCCACGTGAGAACGAATGAACAGGGATTTATAGAAGTATGAACCCTAACTCCTGAGACAGGTAAAATACCTCAAATGATGGTGGAGGAATCTATCTTTCCAAGACTCACCTTTCCTTGATTCCTTGGTTGGTCAATATCATTTTCTGTCTTTGAACAAATTCCTGCATTAAACTCTCGACGTAAGTTATCGCACACTCTCACTCAGCTAGACTCTACCCGAGAACTCTAACCGAGCTTTGATACCAACTGTGAGGACCCCGACCCGGAACCTACACGTGTCCCGAGCTGGAGCGTCCTCAAACTAACCCCAACTATCCTAAACTTTTAAAACTTTTATTTAACTTTCAAAATTAAATACAATTATTATAACCATTTAAAATAAATCTATACCTTTTCACAATGGAGAAATAATTGACTATCTTAGAAAGTAAGAAACGGTTTTAATTACAAAAAGGCCTCGGTTATAACATAAAGTAAAGATTTATAAATACAATTCCACAAATGAATTATACCAACGTACACTTTCTATACCAACCTAATCATACCCTGACAATTCCCACAATATAACTTCCAAACTCCTCACCGCCCTTACTTGGCTGGTCCACCTGTCTCAGAATCTAAAACAAGAAGGGAGAGGGGTGAGAATAAATCTCAATGAGCTATTATGAATGCAAGATACCAAACAAGATGCAACACATAGCATGGTAGCACATAACACATTATGAAAGCGGTAAACACATTACGTTACCTCATTTTACCTTTTCCCGTCTGAACAATAAGTCGTACAACGTGGGAGTAAAACTCCACTCTTTGGTGAATTGCCTCCAGCACATTCACCTCTTATAAGACTCATACCCCAGAGATCCATATAAGAAAAGATACCTATATTAGAGTATCCAAAAATAATATATTTCCCCGGTACACCAATCGCAGCAGGTCTGTAAAGGCTTCTTCATGCTCAATACAGTCGCTAGCACAGCCCCACTCTGTGGCCACAGAGGAGGGGAGGGTCACCGGTATGATGGACCTTCAATCACTTATAGAACAAATCAATAATTGATTGACTTCCATCATACCCACCCGAACGCATTCAAGCACATGATAGTTACTTGAATTATAATCCACAAAAAGGGATAATCATATAACAACATGATAAAATATACTCATGATTCATCCATACTATAGTGCAACAGTTCATGTAATACACTATGCATAATACCATTAACGAATTTAAATTCAAGTAAGGTATCCATATAAACACATAATCCACACCGGGATACCATATAATAATACCAAATAATCCACAAAGGGGATAAACAATATAGTCACATGGTAAAATATACTCATGTTCAACCAATATCATAGTGCCACAACCATTTAATACACTATGCATAGTATCATCACTAAATATGAATGATAACAAATAAATCCACCGATTGAATAACCAAGCAATCACATAATAAGCATATCCACACATTGGGATATCATACAACTTGTCAAATAATCCACAAAGTGATACATACCCATTACCAATTAGTTCAATAGTGAAATCTATGGTTTCTACACCATTGCAACTATTCACCGAAGATAAGGAGTAAGTGAGGCTACTATATATCATAAACCATTCTTACATAGTTATTATACCACCTCGAACAACCTTAATAAAAGTTCAAGATCTATTTCTCGAGTTGGAACTATTCTCCGAACCATCATTTAACTACTTCCACAATCCCACTTTGACCAATAAAGACATCATGGCCTAGCCAAGGTATTCCATTTTAACTTAGGTTAAGAAGGATTGATTTGTACCCGGGTTGGGTTAGGTTCTATTAATTTATAATGATTAGGGATCATCTCACGAGGAAATTAGCAAAATTCAGCAAAAAGGGAAAACTGGGGAGAATCTGGTGACATGGGCGACCGCCCATGTCACTTGGGCGACCGCCCAAGGAAGTTTCAAAAGGAATCCAACAAACTGCCAAGATGGGCGGCCGCTCATCACCACTTGGGCGACCGCCCAAGACCACTTTCAAAGACATTTCGAATTTCCAACTTATTTTCACATAGATTATTTTCCCTTAAATCTTTCTTCATTTCAAGAACACTAAGGAGGATTCTAACCTTACATAACTCATCTTAAATCATCTAAACCCAAGATCATGTAGATCTAGATTATTTATCACCAAGTCTTCCACCCATTTCACTACTTCATTCAAGTTTGTCCCATTAATCTATCTCCATCCATTTCTTACATCCTAGATCATCTTCCAAGAACATTAACCTCTTTCCATTTCATTAACCAAGCACTCAACTCTTATAAAGTTCCCAACCATTTCATTATTTCATTTCAAGTTAAATCTCCTAATTTAACTCCACCCATTTCATAAATCAATTCTTCCACTTCCAAGAAGGTTTCTAAAGCCTTAACAATCATCATAATAACAATAACAACATCCATAGATCATGAACATTCAAAGAAAGGAAGGGTCATAATAACTCACCTTAGTTAATACAAGATGAAATGAAGCTTTTCTAGGCTTGATCAACTCCTTGAGATGCACCACTCCCAAAAGGACACTTGGATTTGAAAATGGTTGAGAAACAAGCTATCTAGATGACTTGGAGAGGGAAAGCTTCTCATGGAGTTTCCATGGAAGAGGGGTAAGAAGAAAGATGAAGAAATGATGAAGGAGGAGGATGGAGTAGCATGATGATAAGGAAGTAAGGGGGGGGGGCGGATCTTCCAAGGAAAGGGTGAGGGAAAAAGGGGGATAGGTATGGTCCCCCATCCCACTTTTTTTTTTAAAGTCTTTCAACATTTTAAAATTAAACCCCTTTATCCAAATTATTTATTTTCCCCATTTTGACCTCCTCTAACTCTTTATCCATTTTCTATTTTTATAATATCCCCTAGAACATTATTTTATCTCCTTATCATTTTATTCTAATATAAGAAATTTAAAGATATAAAATAAACACATAAGGTTGATATTAATATTAAAGTATATAATGTTATACTAAAATTGTGTCTAGGGTTAGGGTCGTTACAATCACCCTCTCCCAAATCGACATCAGAATCACTAACACCCTCATTATATTTAACATCATTATCGTCTAGCATTGCATCTACATCAGTGTCTTCTTCATAATCTACATCATCTTTAGAATTATCGTCGTTAACAGGATTATTTTGGCATGCCCCATCATCACAATTTGGTGTTTGGGTTGATACAAGTGTTTGGGTACTTGGACCAACCCCTGCATCACGGTTACCACTTGGTAAATACCCATAAATGGTCTCTGTGTGCAGTGTTTCAAACTCTGGCACTATTAGAAACTGTGTCTTTAGCGACGGAATTACCACCGACGGAATTATTTAGTCACTATATAGCGGCGAAAATGATGCAATAGCGACGGAATAAATTTGGCTCCAATATTAATAACGAAATTTGATTCCGCCGCTGGTTTCCGTCGCTAAAAATGAATATTCGTCGAATATTCGTTTCAATACCGCCACTAATTTGGCGCCGAGATTACCGACGAAATTTCCCGTCGCTATTTATTTTTCAGCGACGGAATATTCCGTCGGTGAAATAAAATTTTAATTAAATTAAATTAACTCACCGACGGAAATTTCCGCCGCTGCATTAATTTATTTTAATTAAATTTTTATTTCAGCGACGAAATATTCCGTCGGTGAAATAAAAATTTAATTAAAATAAATTAACTCACCAGCGGAAATTTCCGTCGCTGCTATCATAAGATCACTGACGGAATACTATTTCCGTCGGTGTACACCGACGGAATTTGGTCTGTCGGACCATTGCGGCGGGTTGACTGTGGCGAACCACCTACGGAATTTTTCCGTCGGTGACTGACCTTTAGCGACGGAATTCATACTCTAGAGGCGGAAAATTTCGCCGCTAAAACACTTTTTTTAGGTAGTGTGGATAACGTCGATTTTCAATCAATTTTACAACCACATACAGCTGCAAGTTACCCATCCCCCAAATTTAGCTAAATGATTGAACATTATATCCATACACGCATCATCTTCAATACGGAAAGAAAAGTACTCACCAATTCCGCTATCAAAAGTATGAGGACATCTATAAATGACTTCCAAATCATATTGAGACCGATCTAAGCCCGCCTTTTTATATAACTCATCAATCAATTCATTGTATCTCCATCGGCAATTAACCCTAATTGCACATTTTAGGCCTTTTTTTAAATGAGGACCATCAAATGGTTGTTCATTATCACCTCCTCAATAACATATGAAAATGATTGGACCCCGTTCATCTTTAACCCTATATTACGAAATTAAAGTGTTAAAACCTATATATCAAAACCCTAACATATATATATATATATATATATATATATATATATATATATATATATATATATATATATATATATATATATATATATATATATATATATATATATATATATACTCCCTCCGTCCCGCTAATATCCGCACACTTTCCTTTTTGGGCGTCCCGCTAATATCCGCACACTCCCAAAAAGGAAACTTTATATTAATAAAATATTCACCCAATCCCACTCATTCTCCCTCCTACATTATTTTAATACTCACAACACCATTATAATTTATTACACCCTCCACTCATTCTCTCTCCACTCATTCTTTTACACTCACAACATTTTATTAAAATATCATATTCCTTAATTCCCGTACAAACAGTGTTAGTGCGGAACTTAGCGGGACGGAGGGAGTATATATATATATATATATATATATATATATATATATATATATATATATATATATATATATATATATATACTAAAACACAATTAAATACTTAAATTTTATATATAAACACAAGTGAAAACAATGATTAAGATGGTGTTAATTTACCTTGATTCTTGATCTTCAACAATTTTGACGAAATTAAATGATGTGAAGAAGATTTGGGTATTTTTAGAGAGAGAGAATGAGAGGATATGAAAATGAAAATGAATCTGGATGTGGAAACCTTCTGTAAAAATGTCATTTAGAACTTTCTACACGGTGTAGCGACTGTGAGGACCATAAAATGGTTGATCATCATCACCTCCCCAATAACACATGAAAATGATTGGACCCCGTTCATCTTTAACCCTGTATCACAAAATTAAAGTGTTAAAACCTATATAATAAAACCTGAACATTTATATACTCCCTCCGTCCCAGAACAATCTTCACACTTTCCCTTTTGGGCGTCCCAAAACTTACTTCACACATTTAAAACTTACCTAAAATGGAAAGGAATCTTTACTATTCCCTCCACTCATTCTCTCTCCTACATTATTTTAATACTCACAACACCATTATAATTTACTATTCTCTCCACTCATTCTCTCTCCTATTTTATTTTCACACTCACAACACTTTCAATATAATACTCCCTCCTTAAAACCAGTGCAAACAGTGTTTGTGAATTATGTTCCGGGACGGAGGGAGTATATAATATACAAAAACACAGTTAAAAACTTAAATTTTATATCTAAACACAAGTGAAAACAATGATTAAGATGGTGTTAATTTACCTTGATTCTTGATCTTCAACGATTCTGACGAAATTAAATGATGTGAAGAAGATTTGGGTTTTTTTTAGAGAGAGAATGAGAGTATATGAAAATGAGAATGAATCTGGATGTGGAAACCTTCTGTAAAAATGCCAGTTAGAACTCGCTACACTCTGTAGCGAGTTCACTGTGACCGATCAAACTCGCTACACCGTGTAGCGAGTTTCAACGGTAACATGTTTACCAAAAAGTGGGACATTCTGGAAAATAGTTTGAAATGTGAGTTATTTTGGGATTTATATTTTGAAAATGAAATTATTTGAGAAAAAAAATTTCAACTCAGCCTATTTTATAAAATTATAAAGCCAACTCATCATTTTAATAACTTGGCATGTCACATGACAATTTTTAACGGTCAAATGGATGATCAACTGATGGAAGGACGACATCAAAAAAATATAAGTTAAGGGGGAAAATGAAAAAAATAAAATATTTAATACAAAAATAAAAAAAAATGACGAAATAGGTACTTATAACATTATAACATTTGAACTAAAAACAGTACACGTCACGTATGGTATTATTACCTCTCAGAACTCCCCTCACGCTACCCTCACTGCGCTACCATCGCTAGTCCATGTTCCCTCATTAGATAGCAGGTCACGTCATAGCACAAGCAGACCACAATAAATTGATTTGTGGGTCCTACTTATAACACTATCCAAATAGTGTAAAAAACCTTAAAGTATTAAAAAAAAAAAACTACCTAATAATTATCTTAAATTTGATAATATGCATTAATTAATGATTTTCACAATTAATTATCCATTGATCTTTTGGTAAACATAGGTATAATGCTTTAGGACAACTAGGCTTCTCCAATATATTTTCACCATCTCATATATATTGGTCACATTTAATTTTTGTAGTCAATACAGCTTAACTTTGATCGAATATTAATGATAATCTAATTATTTTATTAAAATAAAAATTATTAAAAGTTATTTAGTAATTTATCAATAATAATCTTTTTAGTTTCATTAGGATGATTGTATTGAAATTAATATATGAGTCACTTGTATTAACCACAAAAGTTAAATGTCAAGACAATCATGCATTGAATTGAGATAAAGGGAATTGAGAAAACGAAAAATGAATATTTAGAATTATAGTTTGAAATAATTTAAATAATGATGTACATAGGTAAGATCGTGCGTATAAATATTTCTACCATTTGCAAATAATTCATTATGGTTCAATGTATCATATGCGAGCTTCTTCACTTGAAATATTTTGTTCTTTTATCCTTTTTTTTATTTAGTGATTGTTTAACTTAGTAGTTAAACTAATACTCCCTCCGTCCCGTCCGAAGAGGCACAAAACCAACCCCGCACGCAAATTAAGGAAAATAATGTACGAAAGAGAAAAAGTTTAAATGCTGTGAGTATGAAAAATTAAATAGGAGAGAGAATGAGTGGGAGGAATAGTTAGGAGAGAGAATATTGTGAGTGTAAAAGTAAAGTAGGAGAGAGAATGAGTGGGTGAAATAGTAATAAAAACTTTCTTTTTTGGAAAAGTGCCTTTTAAAATGGGACACCCAAAAAGGAAATTTGTGCCTTTTCGGGCGGGACGGAGGGAGTATACACTTATAGCATAATTTAGAAAATTTTGAAAATAAGTTTATTTTATAAAAATGTTATATTTAAAATCATATTTCACAAATTGTATAAACTCTTCTATTCCACTCAAATTTGAAAATAAGTTTATTTTATCATTTTTATAAAAATATGATTATAAATATAACATTTTTATAAAATAAACTATAAAATAAACTATTTTTGAGGTCGTCCTATTGCGAGTGTAACACCCAAAATGATAAAATGTTCTAATTTGAGTGGAATAGAAGAGTTTATACAATTTGTTAAATATGATTTTAGGGTTTAGGGTTTGGGTTTTTTTTTTTTTTGGGGTTTGGGGTTTAGGGTTAGGGGTTTGGGCTTAGGGTCTAGGGTTTAGGATTTTTTTAGAGGAACCAGGATGGTGTTGGAATTTTGGTATATATGTGTGGTATGAAGTTCATAGCCTATGACCTTTGTTCGTCATCGGCTTGAACTGAATTGGGCAAGGGGAAAATCACGTCGAAGCAATGCGAGGGAGGGCGGCCGCGCTCACGCCTAGGGCGGCCGCGCTGGCTTGCCGAAAACTCCCCAGAAGTTGCTGTGATGTTGCGCGGTCGCGCCACCCTCAAGGGCGGCCGCGCTCACGTCGGGGCTGTGATTTTCCTGGGCCTAATTAAGTCGTTTTTAGGTCTCTTCTAAGCCCTAAAAACTCTAATTACCATATGTATATATAATCTTCCTCTCCTCCAGCCGCATGGTACGTGAGAGATTAAAAAGGAGAAACCAATTCTTTTACTTTCTTTCACTATTCAATTGCTCCTCGTTCATAGAGATTCGTTCGTGAGATTCAAGGCGACTGAGATAGGACCGCCGGTGGTTACATACCTGTGTGCTAAGTTTTCTTGGTATGTAATCCGAGATCGTTTTATCCTCGGAGGAATTTGCCTGTACCTGAGTTGCACCAATTGGGGGCAATATTTTCTCTTAGGACAGTCTTCCTAAGGCGACTCGATCTACCCGATAAGTTTTTCTAAATCTTTCTGATTTCTTGCTCTATAAAGATTGATTTTAGATGCTTGTGTTACTTTGTGTTGATTCACTGCAATCGTTTCAATTAAACTGTCAAATGCATGATTGCCCCTATGTGATTATTTGCTTAATCTGCTTGTTGTGCAATTTATATTCCAACAGTCTAAGAGAAAATATTAATCATGTTATTTGTTGATTGTAGTTGATTCGATATGATCCAGATTTGTCCGTATAATCATTGAACTTGAAAGATTAATTCTTTGTACAAGTAATTTAATATATTTGAAGAATATGTTAAATTGTAATAATTATTATATGTAGTCAAATCTCTTATGCTTGTAATTGATGGTTCTAGGTAATATGAAACGGTGAAAATTAGTGCAAATAAATAATTGGGCTAATCAAAGAAAATATTACAATTGGTGCTCTAGATTGTTAATTTTGTGCTGTTGTAGTAAAAATTAGTTGTAAAGGTTCATGAAATCTGAATCCTACTAATTTTTATATATGAACAAAATATCTCATGGATCATCATGCTGATTGAGATCAAGTTTTGAGTTATTTAGATCATGAGCATAAAACTGATCTAATCCTATTTGTATATTTATTGATTGATCTAAAAGTTATTTGAATGTTCGGAAAAATCGTTGGTTTCAACCTTGTTGAATGAGATTTCGGGTACACTCAAATCTTTTGGGAAGTATTATTTAAACGCACTAATTGATGAGTTAGAAAATTAGTACTATATTAACGATGTTATTATGAAAAGTACTATTTATCTAATTTCGTGTTATGATTTCATTTACTTGAGAAAATCAATAACTGAATAAGCGGATGAGAGAAGTCTTGATCATTATTGTTGTACTCTAATAAATACTTCAAGAGAATTTTGAAGAAAATTCGGTACAGTCATATTGTTTGAGATTATTCCATTAAATTGGAATATTCAGTGTATGACACCTTTGTAGTATTGATAATTAGAGCTGTACAATAACGTTCTTGTAGCTTTTCTTGCGTATGACCAACTTGGTGACAATTGAAAAAAAAAAATTGTCTGAAAAGCTTTATTCAACCTAAAGTTAATTACATTGATAAGTAAAGTGACAAAGTAAAATACATGAGACGGAATGGAAAAACTGTAGTTCTCTTTACCAGTCTTAAAATTTATAATTGCTTATGAGTCGCTTAAGTAGTTTGTAAATATATGAGTAAGAGTGCACCTCTTTGAAGTCAAACACTTTCATATATTTACAACTTGAAATTGAAGATTAATGACAATGAGAAATATCAAGTGTTGTTGCAGGACTCATAAACGAATGTGTGAATCTAAAAGTGTTTTAGTGCTCATTCGTGGAATGTAGTAAGTGCATCACTATATTTCTAAGTGTCATAAAATCTCTGAAATGACTCATATTCAATTGTAGAATATTTTGAGTGGTTAGGTAAAGAAAAACAAATGTTGCTTTTCTTGTGAAGTTGTATTTTGCTGTCTTGGAGTACTTGTCTGATGCCTGTGATTAACTTAGTAGTTGAATGTGATATTTATCTGAGAATAAAGTTTAATTATCTCGATTTGATAACTAAATCGTTTGTGAACGGAAGGTTAACCATGAAGTTTTAAATTATGTATCTATCATGAATGAGTAATTTAAATTTGGTTATAATGACCTAGATAATTTAAATTGTGTCTCATCATGTTTAGTTAATTTAAATTGGGTTATGATCCTTATATGATTTAAATTATGTTTCCATCACGGATGAGTAATTTAAATTGGTGTATGATGCTATTAATTGAAAGTCTCAAATTTCTATGAATAGGTGAATTGTAATTTAGTTAAGAGAACGTGTTCTCTTATGAAATTGAATCACCTTGCTCATTGTTAGCTAATTTGTGTGACTATTAATAGTACTATACTTGACATGTAAAATATACTGTCACTTTATTGATTGCAAGCTAAGATCTCTCTATAGCTATTTAATTGTAAATTAAAGTGCTAAGCAAAGTTTCGTTACAAAGCTCAGTTAAAACTAGTAAGAAACTTATATTGGTTATAATCTCATGAAGCGGATGTAAGTCTAACTTTGAGGTGAATCTGTTCAAAAACCTTTGAATCAGTTCATAGTAAGATTTTTCCAATTACTCAAAATTATTATGAGATGGTGCATGAGAAAATTGCTACTTAAAGGGTTACAGTAGTAGTTTGTTTTTTAAAGTTTGAAATTACCAAAGTAATACTTTAAGAGAATCTCTGAATTTGGCTTGCCTTATTCCGGAAAGGATATATCTTAAGTATTTGAGCGGTAGTAACTCAACCTTTGAAAAGATGTTGTTTTAGCTTGACTATCTTTTGCAATGTGGGGGTACTTCTCGCGAGTACGTATTTCACATAAAAGGATAAAAGCTAAAATTGTAAGAAATACTACTATTAGTGAAACCCTTTAGAATGGGTGGTAGCAATGTACTTGAAAGATTTTAATTCTAAAATCCTTGGTACATTGGCTAACATGTGAATTTTCTCCTATGCTATGTTCTAAGAAGATGTTTTTCTCATATAATTAGAGTTGATACCGGTCTCACTCTTACATTTGATCTTTATGTTATCATGCAAAGATGTCAAATGTGGGGGTAAATCCATGAAGTTCTAACTTTGCAAGTTAGATGAATTTAGAGGAAGTATTAAATTTAAAATTGCTAAGGATAGTGAAAAGTAATTAAAAAATTGCTTTTAATGACTATCAAGTGCTTGTTTGAAATTTAAGGATGCTTCGAGAGTTAGATAATTTGTATGGTCTCCATATGAGCAAATGCAAATTAGTTGACTCACCTCTAATTACCTACGAATGGATTAAATGAGAAGGTTTATATCTAGTTAAGATTTTAACCATGATAATGTTTAAGACTAGTTGATTGTGAAAGGGTATTAGCAAATATAAGAAATAGATAACGTCTACTTTCTTGAGTCACTATTAATTGCAATTTTCTTGTGTAAAATATTTGACTGAGTATATGTTTTGAAAATCCATCTAATGGATGTTATTTTTCTTCTATTATATATAGAGAATAAATAAGTTTATACGGATCAGTCAAAGTCAATGAATTTTGTAATTAATAAGTGGCATATTGCAATTTGCTGTCGTGTTAAACCTTTTACATGTGGTGAAATAATTCTCATGAAATATTTCCTTGTTAGCTTTGTATGTATGAATTTTGGTGAACTTGGTCTATTGCAAAATAATGTTGATAAGTGTATTGTCTATGGCGTAAACTTGTTTGCATTCATTTGGTTGAAAGTTAATTGAGATAAATTAATGCCTATCCGTCATTCTTGAGTAGTAAGTTTGGAATTAAGGATGAGAACCATTAACGAAATTCTTGGCTTCAAACTGATCATTTGAAGTGGTAAATTTTCACAAGATAATTACATATTACTTGAGAAAATTAGAATCGTTAAAAGGTTATATGTTTCCTTAATTAACTTTCTATTAGAATGTGATTTATCTAAATGATGATATTCTCAGATATCTTGGGATTTGATGTATCTTGGAGATTTAATTGTCTTAGAGAAGCGCCTCTAATTGTATTAAATTATAAAGATACATTAATCGACCAAGTAGAGTTCTTGGTGGAGCTCTTGTTTAAGTATTTTAAAATACTTGAAGGAAATTGTTTTTCCTTGTGCTATATATTGATTAATCTCAATATAAGCTAAAATTGGTTAATGGTTGTAATGATCATTAATGAATATATTTGCTTCTAGTTATCTTGAGCGATGGGCCCGTCGTGTGAAGATATGTTGAACAAATCTATTGGAATGAAACTCGTTTCATTAAGTTGATCTTCTTATTATTAGTACTTGCTAGTTGGATATATTTGAATGGTATAATTGACTTAAAGTCTGTATTTAGCCATGATCAACTAAATCTACTTGTAAATAGTTTTGACAAAATTGTCAAAATTATAAGTGTGTGAATAATAAGAGATTACTTGACACATCCAAGTTAGATTGAAATCTATAAGGGATTGTGGGTGATAGTTGTTGGTTATGATGGTACCAAGAATAACACAACTAACCTTATAAAACTTAAGAACTTGAATTAGTTCTTGTTTATAATATCTAGATTGGGGATGGGTCTGAACCCCGACTGATTCATACGCAGTAGCAACCCAATCTATCTGAGTGGAGATCCCACAAAGAAGATTCAATGTGGTAATAACAAGCTGTGGGGTGAATCGGAGCACTTTAAATAGATTGACATGTTACATGTCTGAGTCTATCCCCTGAATAATCTAGAGGTGCTCATTGCTGCTAATAAAGTAAAAGTTTGGAACTTTGAATGGGATCAAGTCTTTTAGACAAGATGTTAGCGATGCATCTTCCGAGATGCCCACTAAGTGAGTGTTGTTGTTGGCCGCAACTAGAGGAATTTGGGTTATTCCTTGAAAGCACTCATGATAGAGGATCGGGACGTATGGCTTATAAGCGTCAAGTGTTCGATAGAGGGCCTATCATAGCTTTTGTCGTGTTTGTTACCAGCAAAGGCCTCTACATCCAAAGGCATCAGATTCAAGACACCCGTTCATCTGGTCCTGTGGAGGTTTGCGTTGGATAACATAGGTAGTGGTTCAAGCCGGAAGGTACCATTATTGAAAGCATGGCAATGGACAATCTGTACACGTCATATTTCTATGAACTTGTGGGGGATTGTTGGAATTTTGGTATATATGTGGTATGAAGTTCATAGCCTATGACCTTTGTTCGTCATCGGCTTGAACTGAATTGGGCAAGGGGAAAATCACGTCGAAGCAATGCGAGGGAGGGCGGCCGCGCTCACGCCTAGGGCGGCCGCGCTGGCTTGCCGAAAACTCCCGTAAGTTGCCGGTGATGTTGCGGTCGCGCCACCCTCAAGGGCGGCCGCGCTCACGTCGGGGCTGTGATTTTCCTGGGCCTAATTAAGTCGTTTTTAGGTCTCTTCTAAGCCCTAAAAACTCTAATTACCATATGTATATATAATCTTCCTCTCCTCCAGCCGCATGGTACGTGAGAGATTAAAAAGGAGAAACCAATTCTTTTACTTTCTTTCACTATTCAATTGCTCCTCGTTCATAGAGATTCGTTCGTGAGATTCAAGGCGACTGAGATAGGACCGCCGGTGGTTACATACCTGTGTGCTAAGTTTTTCTTGGTATGTAATCCGAGATCGTTTTATCCTCGGAGGAATTTGCAGCCACTGAGTTGCACCAATTGGGGGCAATATTTTCTCTTAGGACAGTCTTCCTAAGGCGACTCGATCTACCCGATAAGTTTTTCTAAATCTTTCTGATTTCTTGCTCTATAAAGATTGATTTTAGATGCTTGTGTTACTTTGTGTTGATTCACTGCAATCGTTTCAATTAAACTGTCAAATGCATGATTGCCCCTATGTGATTATTTGCTTAATCTGCTTGTTGTGCAATTTATATTCCAACAGATGGTACCTGGATGAATTTTATTAATCACAAAAAAAGAATACAAGAGGGGGACAGCCAATCACTTCATGAGTGAGATGGAGCCGAACCTCAATCTATCTATTACAGTGTACTCCCTCCGTCCCGGCGAAAGAGTCACAAAATTTGTCCGGCACGCAAAATAAGAAATGTGATGTAGGAAAGAGAAAAAGTTTAAATGTTGTGAGTATGAAAAATTAAATAGGAGAGAGAATGAGTGGGAGGTGATGTAAGAAAGAGAATGTTGTGAGTGTAAAAGTAAAGTAGGAGAGAGAATGAGTGGAGAGAATAGTGATTTAAGGTTTCCTTTTTGGGAAAGTGGCTTTTTAAATGGGACGCCCAAAAAGGAAATAAATGGCTCTTTCGCTGGGACGGAGGGAGTAATTGCCTAACCATTTAGGCCTATCTCTATTACTATCTTCTCTTTGAGTATGAACCAAGATGATCTTGGTCGAAGCCAATCCAACTGTCTCCAAAACCGCAGTCAAAATAAATCGCATCTGGTAAACCATATCTATAACCGCAGCCATGCTAACTGCCTCCAAAACCGTCAAAATAAATCGCATCTGGTAAACCATATCTATAACCGTTAGCCCATGCCAACCGCCGCCAAAACCGCAGTTAACCCAACCCCAATCAAATCAACCGCAGCCATATCAAACCGCATCCGACCAATCATAACTAACTCAAAAGTAGCCAAACAAAACGCAGCCCAGCCCAAGTCGACCGCATCCATCAAAACCGCATTTGAGTCAGCCACATCCAACCGCATCCAGCCTAACCGCAGCCAGACAAAAACTAACCGCACAATCGAACGCAGCCTATACATTTTTATCTTCTTTACAGACCAATATAATCTGTCCATATCTATATGCATAACCGCAATCAAGCCAGTCGCATCCAAGACCGCATCTAAACTCGACCGCAACCTATACATTTTTTTCATCATTACAAACCAAAGCCTTCTATCCATTTCTATATACAATAATCCCATAGTGATCTTACCCCTTTTGAACACAAAATTCCCAAAATCAATCGGAGCACCGTGGCCTTTATCTCTATAGCTATCTACAAGAAAAGTTTCCATAGTGATCATGTTGAAGGGCTTCACAAACTGCTTTTGGAAGTCTTTGTGGGGGCATGTATACCTTTTTCTCCTTATGAATATGAGCATCATTAGCTAGTCTATCTGCGACCCCATTGCCTTCTCTATAAACATGCTGAATCTGCCATTCCCCACATAGCCTTTTACAATCTTTTAACTCATAACTGAATTCCCAAGGGCCTCCATAAATTAATTTCAAAACTGACACAACTACTAGAGAATCTGATTCTATACATACTGATTGAAGCTGTGCATTTGGTAACACAATTTTAAACCATCCCTCAAGGCTAAAATCTCCCCTTTCATGTTAGATCCTTCACCATAAAAATGAGAAAAGGCCCACTGCCATGCCGCTCCAGTGTCTCTTATAATTCCCCCTCTTGTACAGATTCCCCCTTTTGAAGATCCATCTGTGTTAAGTTTAAACCCAAATTCTGGAGCTTCCCAACTTGTTTCATCTTTTTGATCATGGGCCTCTTTACAGTAACATTCAGTTGTTGAAGGGTGGAGATATCCTTTGGTTTACACTCAGATTTTGGAATAAAGCTACTGCACATCTCTTGAAGGCTATTTCTTACCCTCTTCATAATTTCTTGGGTAATGATAGGTAGCTCTTCATATTTCCTCTTGCACCTTTCTTTCCATACTTCCCAACAAGTGAATAGCATTGTTCCCAGTCTAATCAAGCCTATCTGAGATTTAGTAGAAACTTTCTTCATCCACAAATCCCACAGTTGATCCATAGATTCATATTGATAGGTACCCCTTTGGGGAATCGGAAAATTTCGTAAATAGTGATTTTCACCATGAAAACGACCACCGTTTGAGCCAAATTTTTGGTGGGCGGATCTTTTCAAATGTTTTATTGGATTGGTTTAAAAAAAAGAGTGTATTTGGCTACTAGTGCCCGGGAGCCCAAAAATGCGTGTACTACCCCCTTTGGGAAATCGGGAAATTTCGTAAATGGTGTTTTTCACCATGAAAATGACCTCTGTTTGAGCCAAATTTTTGGTGGGCTGATCCTTTCAATTGTTCTATTGAGTTGGTTGAAAAAAGGAGGGTGTTTGACCACTAGTGCCCGAGAGCCCAAAAATGCGTGTGCTACCCCCTTTGAAAAATCGGGAAATTTCGTAAATGGTGATTTTCACCATGAAAATGACCTCCGTTTGAGCTAAATTTTTGATGGGCTGATCCTTTCAAATGTTCTATTGGATTGGTTGAAATAAGGAGGGTATTTGGCTACTGGTGCCCGAGAGCCCAAAAATGCGAGTACTACCCCCTTTGGGGAATCGAGAAATTTTGTAAATAGTCATTTTCACCATGAAAACGACCTCCGTTTGAGCCAAATTTTTGGTGGACGGATCCTTTCAAATGTTCTATTGGATTGGTTGAAAAAATGAGGGAATTTGGCTACTAGTGCCCGGGAGCCCAAAAATGCGTGTACTACCCCCTTTGGGGAATCAGGAAATTTCGTAAATGGTGATTTCACCATGAAAACGACCTCCGTTTGAGCCAAATTTTTAGTGGGCGGATCCTTTCAAATGTTCTATTGGATTGGTTGAAAAAAGGAGGGTATTTGGATACTAGTGCCCGGGAGCCCAAAAATGTGTGTACTACCCCCTTTGGGGAATCGGGAAATTTCGTAAATGGTGATTTTCACCATGAAAACGACCTCCGTTTGAGCCAAATTTTTAATGGGCTGATCCTTTCAAATGTTCTATTGGATTGGTTGAAAAAATGAGGGTATTTGGCTATTGGTGCCCGAGAGCCCAAAATGCGAGTACTACCTCCTTTGGAGAATCGAGAAATTTTGTAAATGGCCATTTTCACCACGAAAACGACCTCCATTTGAGCCAAATTTTTGGTGGACGGATCCTTTCAAATGTTCTATTGGATTGGTCGAAAAAAGGAGGGTATTTGGCTACTAGTGCCCGGGAGCCCAAAAATGCGTGTATTAGCCATTTTGGGGAATCGGGAAATTTCGTAAATTGTGATTTTCACCATGAAAACGACCTCCGTTTGAGCCAAATTTTTGGTGGGAGAATCCTTTCAAATGTTCTATTGGATTGGTTGAAATAAGGAGGGTATTTGGCTATTAGTTCCCGAGAGCCCAAAAATGCGTGTACTAACCCCTTTGGGGAATCGAGAAATTTCGTAAATGGACATTTTCACCATGAAAAAGACCTCCGTTTTCCGTTTGAGCCAAATTTTTGGTGGACGGATCCGTTCAAATTTTCTATTGGATTGGTAGAAAAAAGGAGGGTATTTGGCTACTAGTGCCCGGGAGCCCAAAAATGCGTGTGCTACCCCCTTTGGGGAATCGGGAAATTTCGTAAATAGTCATTTTCACCATGAAAACGACCTCCGTTTGAGCCAAATTTTTGGTGGGCGGATCCTTTCAAATGTTCTATTGGATTGGTTGAAAAAAGGAGGGTATTTGGCTACTAGTGCCCGAGAGCCCAAAAATGCGTGTACTACCTTACCCCTTTGGGGAATCAGGAAATTTCGTAAATGTTGATTTTCACCATGAAAATGACCTCCGTTTGAGCCAATTTTTTGGTGGGGGGATCCTTTCAAATGTTCTATTGGATTGGTTGAAAAAAAGGAGAGTATTTGGCTACTAGTGCCCGGGAGCGGAAAAAAATGCGTGTACTACCACTTTTGGGGAATCGGGAAATTTCGTAAATGGTCATTTTCACCATGAAAATGACCTCCGTTTGAGCCAAATTTTTGGTGGGCAGATCCTTTCAATTGTTCTATTGGATTGGTTGAAAAAAGGAGGGTATTTGACTACTAGTGCCCGGGAGCCCAAAAATGCGTGTACTACCCCCTTTGGGGAATGGGGAAATTTCGTAAATGGTCATTTTCACCATGAAAACGACCTCCGTTTGAGCTTAATTTTTGGAGGGCGGATCCTTTTAAATGTTCTATTGGATTGGTTGAAAAAGGAGGTTATTTGGATACTAGTGCCCGAGAGCCCAAAAATGTGTGTACTACCCCCTTTGGGGAATCGGAAAATTTCGTAAATGATGATTTTCACCATGAAAACGACGTCCGTTTGAGCCAAATTTTTGATGGGCTGATCCTTTCAAATGTTCTATTGGATTGGTTGAAAAAATGAGGGTATTTGGCTACTGGTACCCGAGAGCCCAAAAATGCGAGTACTACCCCATTGGGGAATCGAGAAATTTTGTAAATGGCCATTTTCACCATGAAAACGACCTCCGTTTGAGCCAAATTTTTTGCGGACGGATCCTTTCAAATGTTCTATTGGATTGGTCATAAAAAGAAGGGTATTTGGCTACTAGTGCCCGGGAGCCCAAAAATGCGTGTATTACCCCCTTTGGGGAATCGGGAAATTTCGTAAATGGTGATTTTCACCATGAAAACGACCTCCGTTTGAGCCAAATTTTTGGTGGGCGGATCATTTCAAATGTTATATTGGATTGGTTGAAATAAGGAGGGTATTTTGCTACTAGTGCCCGAGAGCCCAAAAATGCGTGTACTACCCCTTTGGGGAATCTGAAAATTTCGTAAATGGACATTTTCACCATGTAAACGACCTCCATTTTCCGTGTTAGACAAATTTTTGGTGGGAGGATCTTTTCAAATGTTCTACTGGATTGGTTGAAAAAAGGAGGGTATTTGGCTACTAGTGTCCGGGAGCCTAAAAATGCGTGTGCTACCCCCTTTGGGGAATCGGGAAATTTCGTAAATGGTCATTTTCACCATGAAAACGACCTCCGTTTGAACCAAATTTTTGGTGGGAGGATCTTTTCAAATGTTCTACTGGATTGGTTGAAAAAAGGAGGGTATTTGGCTACTAGTGTCCGGGAGCCTAAAAATGCGTGTGCTACCCCCTTTGGGGAATCGGGAAATTTCGTAAATGGTCATTTTCACCATGAAAACGACCTCCGTTTGAACCAAATTTTTGGTGGGCGGATCCCTTCAAATGTTTTATTGGATTGGTTGAAAAAGGAGGGTATTTGGCTATTAGTGCCCGGGAGCCCAAAAATGCGTGTGCTACACCTTTTGGGGAATCGGGAAAATTCGTAAATGGTAATTTTCAACATGAAAACGACCTCCGTTTGAGCCAAATTTTTGGTGGGCGGATCCGTTCAAATTTTCTATTGGAATGGTTGAAAAAAAGGATGGTATTTGGCTGCTAGTTCCCGAGAGCCCAAAAATGCGTGTACTACCTTACCCCCTTTGGGGAATCGGGAAATTTCGTAAATGGTGATTTTCACCATGAAAACGACCTCCGTTTGAGCCAAATTTTTGGTGGGTGGTGTAAGTACCCAAATCTGGCTCATGCCTTCCGGTTAAGTTCCCCGGCAATTCCGACAAGTTTTCCGGCATTTCCGGCAAGTTTCCCGGCAATTTCCCAGACTTTCCTAGAGTTCCGGAGCAATTCCGGAAATGTTCTAAACCTTCTAAGGGGAGAAGGGACTGCTTGGAGCTAAAGAAACACGTTTTTCTTTTATGCAGAATTCCCTTCTAGAAGACTGCCACCTTGCATGATTCTAGAAGGAACTGGAATGGGCTTGTTATGTCGTGCGACATAACTTGCCAAGAAGACTTCTAGAAACTGCCACCTTGCATGTTTCTAGAAGGAACTAGATGTGGCTACTTATGTCGTGCGACATACTAGGCCATGAAGACTTCTAGAAGCTTGCCACCTTGCATGTTTCTAGAAGGAAAACGGTTATGGCTTGTTATGTCGTGCGACATACTAAGCCCATGCATGCAGCCTATAAATAGAGGCCTTCACCTCTCATTTTGGGCACCCCTCTTTCACCCCTCAGTCCCCCTCTATAGAGAATACGCCCAGAAGCATTTCCTCTCCTCACATACCCCCCCAAAACACACATTAAACCTCTCAAATCACTCACCACTCAACTAATCCTACACACACTTCATATACACACAAAGAACCAAAGGTTCTCACGAAACCAAGGCTCGATCTCAGCCCCAGAGGTTGCTGTTTTGAAGGCTCCTATATCTAACTTGATATAGGAAGTCGTGGTCTTCAAGGGTAACGATTTTCTACCCTTTTTCCTCTCTCTATTTCCTTTGAATGTGAGATCTATATGCTAAATGTGTTAATAATGATGTATTCTGGTTAAAGTTGCATGCTTTAGTGTTATATTGCTTAGATCCATATCCATTTGCATATCATTTCATGTAAAAACCTCGGTCTTGGCATTGTTTTTGCATGAACACTCGAGATGAGTGTGGATCCCTCATATCCACACCCTCTTGAAGTGTTCAATATTAACATACATACTTTCTGAGACCTATTGGTGAAGTAACTTGGCTATATTAAGGCCTTGTTACCTCTTGTAGATCCAAGTGTCAGAAGGTCTGCAAAGTGGCTAAGTATGTCACGTGACATGGCGGCCTCTGTCACGCGACATGCAGCGGCTATGTCACGCGACAACTTAAGCCGGTTTGCGAGAACCTTCATGCATTCGGTTGTAACTGATTTTAACTCTTACCATGCTATAGTCTGATGTCAATCTGCACTTAAAATAGCATATCTGCATTTAAAGTAGTATCATTTGCATATAAATTATCTTTTTTCATGTAAAAATAACATCTTTATGCATAAGGTGCATCCTTTGCACCTAAAAATCTCTTTTACATACAAATTGCATCCTTTGCACTCAAAGTCTCTTTTCACATTAAAGATGCATCCTTTGCACCCCAAAACTCATTTTCATACATAAAAATGCATCCTTTGCATCAAAAAAATCATTCCTTTACATCTTTATGCATAATTTGCACCTAAAATGCTATTTTCCAACATAAAAATGCATCCTTTGCACAAAATCTCTTCTTTACATCACTTGCAAATCAAAAGCATCCTTTGCAACCCAAAATGTCATCTTTTCACTAAAAATGTCATTTTACATGCATTCCCCCATGTCCCCATTAGCAACCTTGGAACGGATCGGTGTAAAGATCCTATCTTTACATCGTTTCTTCCATTAAAGGTGCCATAATCTCTTTAGAAAGGGATAACCTTGAACCCGATATCTCCGATTATCACTTAAGATGAGCATGAAGCATCCATATAAGCTCAATCATCTTAAGGTGTAGGATTGATGGGCTAAGGTCACTCCTTCCTAAAGAACCTCATTTTGGATTATAAAAGAGAGTCCTTCTCTCGATCACGCAAGTCCCGAGGTTAAAAATGCGATGATCACAAGTCCAAGATGAGGACGGAATCAAAATCCCGAATACATAAAATCCAAGAAATCCCGAGCGACAACCAATAAATGGTTTGTATGTCCGGAAGACAACTTGGGACATTCCCTCCCTTTTATTCAAACACATGCACACAAGAAAGCACGCAAGCAAGCACGATAAACGGAATCTAGGGAGACTTGCTACGGCAAGGCACCTTGGGTGAACGACGATCCGTTCTTCCCAAGGGGTAACTTAACCTCCGAACCCATAAATCCTTTTTTTCAAAGTTTTGAGGAAATCAAAATGGCGTGGCGACTCCGTTTTTCAAATTAAACCGGATGTCTTCAAATTCGCGTGAATCCAACAAAAATTTGGGCACACATTTATAGGTGGATCCTTTCAAATGTTCTATTGGATTGGTTGAAAAAAGGAGGGTATTTGGCTAATAGTGCCCGAGAGCCCAAATATGCGTGTACTACCCCCTTTGGGGAATCGGGAAATTTCGTAAATGGTCATTTTCACCATGAAAAAGACCTCCGTTTGAGCCAAATTTTTGATGGGTTGATCCTTTCAATTGTTCTATTGGATTGGTTGAAAAAAAGGGTATTTGGCTACTAGTGCCCGGGAACCCAAAAATGCGTGTACGATTGAATCGGGAAATTTCGTAAATGGTGATTTTCACCATGAAAATGACCTCCATTTGAGCCAAATTATTGGTGGGCGGATCCTTTCAAATGTTCTTTTGGATTGGTTGAAAAAAGGAGGGTATTTGGCTACTAGTGCTGGGGAGCCCAAAAATGCGTGTACCACCTTTGGGGAATCGAGAAATTTTGTACATGGTGATTTTCACCATGAAAATGACCTCCGTTTGAGCCAAATTTTTGGTGGGCTGATCCTTTCAATTGTTCTATTGGCTTGGTTAAAAAAAGGATGGTGTTTGGCTACTTGTGCCCGAGAGCCCAAAAATGCGTGTACTACCCCCTTTGGAGAATCGGGAAATTTTCTAAATGGTCATTTTCACCATGAAAACGACCTCTGTTTGAGCCAAATTTTTGGTGGACGGATCCTATCAAATGTTCTATTGGATTGGTTTAAAAAAGGAGGGTATTTGGCTACTATTGCCCGAGAGCCCAAAAATCCCTGTACTACCCTCTTTGGGGATTCGGGAAATTTCGTAAATGGTCATGTTCACCATGAAAACGACCTCCACTTGAGTCAAATTTTTGGTGGGCAGATCCTTTCAAATGTTCTATTGGATTGGTTGAAAAAAGGAGGGTATTTGGCTACTAGTGCCCGGGAGCCCAAAAATGCGTGTGCTACCCCCTTTGGGGAATCGGAAAATTTCGTAAATGGTGATTTTCACCATAAAAAGGACCTCCGTTTGAGCCAAATTTTTTGTGGGTGTATTCTTTCGAATGTTCTATTGAATTGGTTGAAAAAAGGATGGTATTTGGCTACTAGTGCCCGAGAGCCCAAAAATGCGTGTACTACCTTACCCCATTTGGGGAATCGGGAAATTTCGTAAATGGTGATTTTCACCATGAAAACGACCTCCGTTTCAGCCAAATTTTTGGTGGGCGGATCCTTTCAAATGTTCTATTGGATTGGTTGAAAAAAGGATGGTATTTGCCTACTAGTGCCCGAGAGCCCAAAAAAGCGTGTACTACCTTACCCCTTTGGGGAATCGGGAAATTGCGTAAATGCTGATTTTTACCATGAAAACGACCTCCGTTTGAGCCAATTTTTTGGTGGGCGGATCCTTTCAAATTTTCTATTGGATTGGTTGAAAAAAGGAGGGTATTTGGCTACTAGTGCCCGGGAACCCAAAAATGCGTGTACTACCCCCTTTGGGGAATCGGGAAATTTCGTAAATGGTGATTTTCACCATGAAAACGACCTCCGTTTGAGCCAAATTTTTGGTGGGAGGATCCTTTCAAATGTTCTATTGGATTGGTTGAAAAAAGGAGGGTATTTGGCTACTAGTGCCCGAGAGCCCAAAAATGCGTGTACTAGGTACCCTTTGGGGAATCGGGAAATTTCGTAAATGGTGATTTTCTCCATGAAAATGACCTCCGTTTGAGTCAAATTTTTGATGGGCTGATCATTTCAATTGATCTATTGAATTGGTTGAAAAAAGGATGGTGTTTGGCTACTAGTGCCAGAGAGCCCCAAAATGCGTGTGCTACCCCCTTTGGGGAATCGAAAAATTTCGTAAATGGTGATTTTCACCATGAAAACGACCTCCGTTTGAGCCAAATTTTTGGTGGGCGGATCCTTTCAAATGTTCTATTGGATTGGTTGAAAAAAGGAGGGTATTTGGCTACTAGTGCCCAGGAACCCAAAAATGCGTGTACTACCTACCCCCTTTGGGGAATCGGGAAATTTTTGTAAATGGTGATTTTCACCATGAAAATGACCTATGTTTGAGCCAAGTTTTTGGTGGATGGATCCTTTCAAATGTTCTATTGGATTGGTTCAAAAAAGGAGGGTATTTGGCTACTATTGCCCGGGAGCCCAAAAATGCGTGTACTACCCCCTTTGGGGATTCGGGAAATTTCGTAAAAGGTCATTTTCACCCTGAAAACTACCTCCGTTTGAGCCAAATTTTTGGTGGGCGGATCCTTTCAAATGTTCTATTGGATTGTTTGAAAAAAGGCGGGTATTTGGCTACTAGTTACTCGTAGGAACTGTCGGCGTCATATGTTGAGTTCCACCTGTGGATAAAATATAGTGAATGGAATGATTATACTTCAATAGACAATCAAGGTTATTGAACAAAAAGAATATGTGTGATAAAAAGGTAGCTGGCCACAATTTAGAAAACTTACGATTAGTAATGTCAGACAATGTGACTCTTTGATTACCAACTGAGATTCCTGGATGCTTGTCCATCTCTTCACTCTTCTGTTGCTTTTTACCAAATTCTTTGTTCATTGTAGTTCTAAAAACAATACACAAAGTATTAAATTCAATATCCATAAACATGTTGGTGAAATGCAAGGGATTCATTCCAATATATTTGCTTACTATCATCAATCACTAACGGCTGAAGTTCTAACTTGTGTTTATTGATTAATTTATAAGAGCTTGTATAAATAGACTGAATGAAGAAGATAAATATGGATAGATGGCAGCTGATAATTGGAATTTAAAATAAGAGCTTGTATAAATAGACTGAATGAAGAAGATAACTTGTGTTTATTGATTAATTTACTCATAAACTTAAGTTGAACTTAACGTTTAGAAAAAAGTATTTTAATTATTTAATTTTTAAACAAAAATCTTCTAAATATACTAGGCTAAATGATGGGCATGAAATTTCTTATTTAAAATACTTTTTAAAACAAGTTTGTATATCCTAAAATTGCATATAAAACACTTAAATAAGTATTTTACTCATAAACTTAAGTTGTACTTAACGTTTAGAAAAAAGTATTTTAATTATTTAATATTTAAACAAAAATCTTCTAAATACACTAGGCTAAATGATGGTCATGATATTTCTTATTTAAATTACTTTTTAAAACAAGTTTGTATATCCTAAAATTGCAAATCAAACACATAAACAAGTATTTTACTCATAAACTTAAGTTGAACTTAACATTTAGCAAAAAGTATTTTAATTATTTAATTTTAAAACAAAAATCTTCTAAATACACTAGGCTAAATGGTAGGCATGAAATATCTTATTTAAAATATTTTTTTTAAAACAAGTTTGTATATACCTAAAATTGCGTATCAAACACTTAAACAGGTATTATACTCATAAACCTAAGTTGAACTTCGTTTAGCAAAAAGTATTTTAATTATTTAATTTTCAAACAAAAATCTTCTAAACACACTAGGCTAAATGGTAGGCATGAAATATCTTATTTAAAATACTTTTTAAAACAAGTTTGTATATCCTAAAATTGCATATCAAACACATAAACAAGTATTTTCCTCATAAACTTAAGTTTAACTTAATTTATAGCAAAAAGTATTTTAACAATTTAATTTTTAAACCAAAATCTTCAAAATAAACTAGGATAAGTGGTAGGCATGAAATATATCATTTAAAATACTTTTGGAAACACATTAACAAGATTTTACTCATAAACTTAAGTTGAACTTAACTTATAAAAAAATATTTTAATAATTTAATTTTTAAACAAAACTCTTCTAAATACATTAGGCTAAATGGTAGGCATGAAATATCTCATTTAAAATACTTTTTAAAACAAGTTTGTACATACCTATAATTGAATATCAAATACTTAAATAAGTATTTTACTCATAAACTTAAGTTGAACTTAACGTTTAGAAAAAATTATTTTAATTTTTTAATTTTTAAACAAATATCTTCTAAATACACTAGGCTAAATGATGGGCATGAAATTTCTTATTTAAAATACTTTTTAAAACAAGTTTGTATATCCTAAAATTGCATATAAAACACTTAAACAAGTATTTTACTCATAAACTTAAGTTGTACTTAACATTTAGAAAAAAGTATTTTAATTATTTAATATTTAAACAAAATTCTTCTAAATACACTAGGCTAAATGATGGGCATGATATTTCTTATTTAAATTACTTTTTAATAGAAGTTTGTATATCCTAGAATTGCAAATCAAACACATAAACAAGTATTTTACTCATAAACTTAAGTTGAACTTAATGTTTAGCAAAAAGTATTTTAATTATTTAATTTTTTAAAAAACAATCTTCTAAATACACTAGGATAAATGGTAAGCATAAAATATCTTATTTAAAATACTTTTTAAAACAAGTTTGTATATACCTAAAATTGCATATCAAACACTTAATCAAGTATTTTACTTATAAACTTAAGTTGAACTTAACTTATAGGAAAAAGTATTTTAATTATTTAATTTTAAAAACAATCTTCTAAATACACTAGGATAAATGGTAGGCATGAAATATCTTATTTAAAATACTTTTTTAAACATGTTTGTATATACCTAAAAATGCATATCAAACACTTAAACAAGTATTTTACTCATAAAATTAAGTTGAACTTAACTTTTAGCAAAAAGTACTTTAAGTATTTAATTTTTTAACAAAAATCGTCTAAACACACTAGGCTAAATAGTAGGCATGAAATATCTCATTTAAAATACTTTTTAAAACAAGTTTGTATATACCTAAAATTGAATATCAAACACTTAAACAAGTATGTTATTCATAAACCTAAGTTGAACTTAACGTTTAACAAAAAGTATTTTAATTATTTAATTTTTAAACAAAAATCTTCTAAATACAATAGGCTAAATGGTAGGCATGAAATATCTTATTTAAAATACTTTTTAAAACAAGTTTGTATATACCTAAAAATGCATATCAAACACTTAAACAAGTATTTTACTCATAAACTTAAGTTGAACTTAACTTTTAGCAAAAAGTACTTTAAGTATTTAATTTTTTAACAAAAATCGTCTAAACACACTAGCCTAAATAGTAGGCATGAAATATCTCATTTAAAATACTTTTTAAAACAAGTTTGTATATACCTAAAATTGAATATCAAACACTTAAACAAGTATTTTACTCATAAACTTAAGTTAAACTTAACGTTTAGCAAAAAGTATTTTAATTATTTAATTTTTAAACAAAAATCTTCTAAATACACTAGGCTAAATGGTAGGCAAGAAATATCTTATTTAAAATACTTTTTAAAACAAGTTTGTATATACCGAATATTACGTATCAAACACTTAAACAAGTATTTTATTCATAAACCTAAGTTGAACTTAATGGTTAACAAAAAGTATTTTAATTATTTAATATTTTAAAAAATCAATCTTCTAAATACACTAGGATAAATGGTAGGCATAAAATATCTTATTTAAAATACTTTTTAAAACAAGTTTGTATATACCTAAAATTGCATATCAATCATTAATCAAGTATTTTACTTATAAACTTAAGTTGAACTTAACTTATAGGAAAAAATTATTTTAATTATTTAATTTTAAAAACAATCTTCTAAATACTCTAGGTTAAATGGTAGGCATGAAATATCTTATTCAAAATACTTTTTAAAACATGTTTGTATATACCTAAAAATGCATATCAAACACTTAAACAAGTATTTTACTCATAAACTTATGTTGAAGTTAACTTATAACAAAAAGTATTTTAATAATTTAATTTTTTAACAAAAATCGTCTAAACACACTAGCCTAAATAGTAGGCATGAAATATCTCATTTAAAATACTTTTTAAAACAAGTTTGTAATACCTAAAATTGAATATCAAACACTTAAACAAGTATGTTATTCATAAACCTAAGTTGAACTTAACGTTTAACAAAAAGTATTTTAATTATTTAATTTTAAAAAAAATCTTCTAAATACACTAGGCTAAATGGTAGGCATGAAATATCTTATTTAAAATACTTTTTAAAACAAGTTTGTATATCCTAAAATTGCATATCAAAAACATAAACAATTATTTTACTCGTAAACTTAAGTTGAACTTAAGTTATAACAAAAAGTATTTTAATAATTTAATTTTTAAATAAACATTTTCTAAATACACTAGGCAAAATGGTAGGCATGAAATATCTCACTTAAAGTACTTTTTAAAACAAGTTTGTTTATCCTAAAATTGCATATCAAACACATAAACAATTATTTTACTCATAAACTTAAGTTGAACTTAACTTATAGCCAAAAGTATTTTAATGATTTAATTATTAAAACAAAATCTTCTAAAAACACTAGGGTAAACGTTAGGCATGAAATATCTCATTTAAAATGCTTTTAAAAACAAGTTTGTATATACCTAAAATTGCATATCAAACACTTAAACAAGTATTTTACTCACAAACTTAAGTTGAACTTAACGTTTAGCAAAAATTATTTAATTATTAAATTTTTTTAAAAAAAATCTTCTAAATACACTAGGATAAATGGTAGACATGAAATATCTTATTTAAAATACTTTTAAAATAAGTTTGTATATACCTAAAATTGCATAGCAAACATTTAAACAAGTATTTTACTCATAAACTTATGTTGAACTTAATATTTAGCAAAAAGTATTTTAATAATTTAATTTTTAAACAAAAATCTTCTAAATACACTAGATTAAATGGTAGGCATGAAATATCTCATTTAAAATACTTTTTAAAACAAGTTTGTATATACCTAAAATTGAATATCAAACACTTAAACAAAGATGTTATTCATAAACCTAATTTGAACTTAACGTTTAACAAAAAGTATTTTAATTATTTAATTTTTAAACAAAAATCTTCTAAATATAATAGGCTAAATGGTAGGCATAAAATATCTTATTTAAAATACTTTTTAAAACAAGTTTGTATATACATAAAATTGCATATCAAACACTTAATCAAGTATTTTACTTATAAACTTAAGTTGAACTTAACTTATAGGAAAAAGTATTTTAATTATTTAATTTTAAAAACAATCTTCTAAATACACTAGGATAAATGGTAGGCATGAAATATCTTATTCAAAATACTTTTTTAAACATGTTTGTATATACCTAAAAACGCATATCAAACACTTAAACAAGTATTTTACTCATAAACTTAAGTTGAACTTAACTTTTAGCAAAAAGTATTTTAATTATTTAATTTTTAAACAAAAATCTTCTAAATACACTAGGCTAAATGGTAGGCAAGAAATATCTTATTTAAAATACTTTTTAAAACAAGTTTGTATATACCGAATATTACGTATCAAACACTTAAACAAGTATTTTATTCATAAACCTAAGTTGAACTTAATGGTTAACAAAAAGTATTTTAATTATTTAATTTTTAAACAAAAATCTTCTAAATACAATAGGCTAAATGGTAGGCATGAAATATCTTATTTAAAATACTTTTTAAAACAAGTTTGTATATACCTAAAATTGAATATCAAACACTTAAACAAGTATTTTACTCATAAACTTAAGTTAAACTTAACGTTTAGCAAAAAGTATTTTAATTATTTAATTTTTAAACAAAAATCTTCTAAATACACTAGGCTAAATGGTAGGCATGAAATATCTTATTTAAAATACTTTTTAAAACAAGTTTGTATATACCTAAAATTGCATATCAAACACTTAATCAAGTATTTTACTTATAAACTTAAGTTGAACTTAACTTATAGGAAAAAGTATTTTAATTATTTAATTTTAAAAACAATCTTCTAAATACACTAGGCTAAATGGTAGGCATGAATTATCTTATTTAAAATACTATTTAAAACAAGTTTGTATATCCTAAAATTGCATATCAAACACATAAACATGTATTTTACCCATAAACTTAAGTTGAACTTAACTAATAGCAAAAAGTATTTTAATAATTTAATTTTTAAACAAAAATCTTCTAAATACACTAGCCTAATGGTATGCATGAAATATCTCATTTAAAACACTTTTTAAAACAAGTTTGTATATCCTAATATTGCATATCAAACACTTAAACAAGTATTTTACTCATAAACTTAAGTTAAACTTAACGTTTAGCAAAAAGTATTTTAATTATTTAATTTTTAAACAAAAATCTTCTAAATACACTAGGCTAAATGGTAGGCATGAAATATCTTATTTAAAATACTTTTTAAAACAAGTTTGTATATACCTAAAATTGCATATCAAACACTTAAACAAGTATTTTACTCATAAACTTAAGTTGAACTTAATATTTAGCAAAAAGTATTTTAATTATTTAATTTTTAAACAAAAATCTTCTAAATACACTAGGCTAAATGGTAGGCATGAAATATCTTATTTCAAATACTATTTAAAACAAGTTTGTATATACCTAAAATTGCATATCAAACACTTAAACAAGTATTTTACTAATAAACTCAAGTTGAGCTTAACATTTTGCAAATGTATTTTAATTATTTATGTTTTAAACCAAAATTTTCTAAATATACTAGGCTAAATGGTAGGCATGAAATATCTTATTAAAACACTTTTTAAAACAAGTTTGTATATCCTAAAATTGCATATCATACACATAAACAAGTGTTTACTCATAAACTTAAGTTGAACTTAACTTAAAGCAAAAAGTATTTTAATAATTTAATTTTAAATAAAAAATTACTAAATACACTAGGCTAAATGGTAGGCATGAAATATCTCATTTAAAATACTTTTTAAAACAAGTTTGTATATACCTAAAATTGAATATCAAACACTTAAACAAGTATTTTATTCATAAACCTAAGTTGAACTTAACATTTAACAAAAAGTATTTTAATTATTTAATTTTTAAACAAAAATCTTCTAAATACACTAGGCTAAATGGTAGGCATGAAATATCTCATTTAAAATACTTTTTAAAACAAGTTTGTATATCCTAAAATTGCATATCAAACACATAAACAAGTATTTTACTCATAAACTTAAGTTAAACTTAACTTATAGCAAAAAGTATTTTAATTATTTAATTTTTAAACAAAAATCTTTGAAATACACCAGGCTAAATGGTACGCATGAAATATCTTATTTAAAATACTTTTTTAAACAGGTTTGTATATACCTAAAATTGAATAACAAACACTTAAACATGTATTTTACTCATAAACTTAAGTTGAACTTTGCGTTTAGCAAAAAGTATTTTAATTATTTAATTTTTAAACAAAAAACTTCTAAATACACTAGGCTAAATGGTAGGCATGAAATATCTTATTTAAAATGCTTTTAAAAACAAGTTTGTATATACCTAAAATTGCATATCAAACACTTAAACAAGTATTTTACTCATAAACCTAAGTTGAACTTAACGTTTAGCAAAAAGTATTTTAATTATTTAATTTTTAAACAAAAATCTTCTAAATACACTAGGCTAAATGGTAGGCATGAAATATCTTATTTAAAATACTTTTTAAAACAAGTTTGTATATACCTAAAATTGCATATCAAACACATAAACAAGTATTTTACTCATAAACTTAAGTTGAACTTAACTTATAGCAAAAAGTATTTTAATTATTTAATTTTTAAACAAAAATCTTCTAAATACACTAGGCTAAATGGTAGGCATGAAATATCTTATTTAAAATACTTTTTAAAACAAGTTTGTATATCCTAAAATTGCATATCAAACACATAAACAAGTATTTTTCTCATAAACTTAAGTTGAACTTAACTTATAGCAAAAGTATTTTAATAATTTAATTTTTAAATAAAAATCTTCTTAATACACTAGGCTAAATGGTAGGTATGAAACAACTCATTTAAAATTCTTTTTAAAACAAGTTTGTATATTCTAAAATTGAATATCAAACACATAGACAAGTATTTTACTCATAAACTTAAGTTGAACTTAACTAATAGCAAAAAGTATTTTAATAATTTAATTTTTAAACAAAAATCTTCTAAATACACTAGCCTAATGGTAGGCATGAAATATCTCATTTAAAACACTTTTTAAAACAAGTTTGTATATCCTAATATTGCATATCAAAAACATAAACAAGTATTTTATTCATAAACTTAAGTTGAACTTAACTTATAACAAAAAGTATTTTAATTATTTAATTTTTAAACAAAAATCTTCTAAATACACTAGGCTAAATGGTAGGCATGAAATATCTTATTTAAAATACTTTTTAAAACAAGTTTGTATATACCTAAAATTGCATATCAAACACTTAAACAAGTATTTTACTCATAAACTTAAGTTGAACTTAACTTATAGCAAAAAGTATTTTAATTATTTAATTATTAAACAAAAATCTTATAAATACACTTGGCTAAATGGTAGGCATGAAATATCTCATTTAAATTACTTTTTAAAACAAGTTTGTAAATCCTAAAATTGCATATCAAACACATAAACAATTATTTTACTCATAAACTTAAGTTGAACTTAACTTATAGGAAAAATTATTTTAATTATTTAATTATTAAACAAATATCTTCTAAATACATTAGTCTAAATGGTAGGCATGAAATATCTCATTTTAAATACTTTTTAAAACTAGTTTGTAAATCCTAAAATTGCATATCAAACACATAAACAAGTATTTTTCTCATAAACTTAAGTTGAACTTAACTTATAGCAAAAAGTATTTTAATAATTTAATTTTTAAACAAAAATCTTCTAAATACACTAGGCTAAATGGTAGGCATGAAATATCTCATTTAAAATACTTTTTAAAACAAGTTTGTATATCCTAAAATTGCATATCAAACACATAAACAAGTATTTTACTCATAAACTTAAGTTGAACTTAACTAATAGCAAAAAGTATTTTAATAATTTAATTTTTAAACAAAAATCTTCTTAATACACTAGGCTAAATGGTAGGTATGAAATATCTCATTTAAAATACTTTTTAAAACAAGTTTGTATATCCTAAAATTGCATATCAAACACTTAAACAAGTATTTTACTCATAAACTTAAGTTGAACTTAACGTTTAGCAAAAAGTATTTTAATTATTTAATTTTTAAACAAAAATCTTCTAAATACACTAGGCTAAATGGTAGGCATGAAATATCTTATTTAAAATACTTTTTAAAACAAGTTTGTATATCCTAAAATTGCATATCAAACACATAAACAAGTATTTTACTCATAAACTTAAGTTGAACTTAACTTATAACAAAAAGTATTTTAATAATTTAATTTTTAAACAAAAATCTTCTAAATACACTAGGCTAAATGGTAGGCATGAAATATCTCATTTAAAATACTTTTTAAAACAAGTTTGTATATCCTAAAATTGCATATCAAACACATAAACAAGTATTTTACTCATAAACTTAAGTTGAACTTAACTTATAGCAAAAAGTATTTTAATAATTTAATTTTTAAATAAAAATCTTCTTAATACACTAGGCTAAATGGAAGGTATGAAGTATCTCATTTAAAATACTTTTTAAAACAAGTTTGTATAACCTAAAATTGCATATCAAACACATAAACATGTATTTTACCCATAAACTTAAGTTGAACTTAACTAATAGCAAAAAGTATTTTAATAATTTAATTTTTAAACAAAAATCTTCTTAATACACTAGGCTAAATGGTAGGTATGAAATATCTCATTTAAAATACTTTTTAAAACAAGTTTGTATATCCTAAAATTGCATATCAAACACATAAATAAGTATTTTACTCATAAACTTAAGTTGAACTTAACTTATAACAGAATGTATTTTAATAATTTAATTTTTAAACCAGAATCTTCTAAATACACTAGCCTAATCGTAGGCATGAAATATCTTATTTAAAATACTTTTTAAAACAAGTTTGTATATACCTAAAATTACATATCAAACAATTAAACAAGCATTTTAAATGGAGCTAAATTTCTTGCCTTACCTGCTAGTGTATTTAGAAAATGTTTTTAAAAATTATATTTTTAAAATACTTTTTAAATGGTATTATGAATTTTTATGGAACTTAGCCAGTTTATAAGTAAAATACTTGTTTATTAAAAGTACTGTTGATATGCAATTTTATATATACAAACTTGTTTTAAAAAGTATTTTAAATGAGGTATTTCATACCTACCATTTATCCTAGTGTATTTAGAAGATTTTTATTTAAAAATTAAATTATTAAAATACTTTTTGATAAAATTTAAGTTCAACTAAAGTTTATGAGTAAAATACTTGTTTATGTGTTTGATATTCAATTTTAGGATATACAAACTTGTTTTAAAAAGTATTTTAAATAAGATATTTTATGCCTACCATTTATCCTAGTGTATTTAGAAGATTGATTTTTTAAAAAATTAAATAATTAAAATACTTTTTGCTAAACATTAAGTTCAACTTAAGTTTATGAGTAAAATACTTGTTCAAGTGTTTGAAATTAAATTTTAGGTATATACAAACTTGTTTTAAAAAGTATTTTAAATAAGATATTTCATGCCTACCATTTAGCCTATTGTATTTAGAAGATTTTTGTTTAAAAATTAAATTATTAAAATACTTTTTTGCTATAATTTAAGTTCAACTTAAGTTTATGAGTAAAATACTTGTTTATGTGTTTGATATTCAATTTTAGGATATACAAACTTGTTATAAAAAGTATTTTAAATAAGACATTTCATGCTTACCATTTAGCCTAGTGTATTTATAATATTTTTGTTTAAAAATTAAATTATTCAAATACTTTTTCCTATAAGTTAACTTCAACCTAAGTTTATTTGTAAAATACTTGTTTATGTGTTTGATATGTAATTTTAGGATATTTAAACTTGTTTTAAAAAATATTTTAAATGAGATATTTCATGCCTACCATTTAGCCTAGTGTATTTAGAAGATTTTTTTTTTTTAAATTAAATTATTAAAATACTTTCTGTTATAAGTTAAGTTCAACTTAAGTTTATGAGTAAAATACTTGTTTATGTTTTTGATATGCAATTTTGGGATATACAAGCTTGTTTTAAAAAGTAATTTAAATGAGATATTTCATGCCTACCATTTAGCCTAGTGTATTTAGAAGATTTTTTATTTAAAAATTAAATAATTAAAATACAGTTTGCTATAAGTTAAGTCCAACTTAACTTTTTGAGTAAAATACTTGTCTATGTGTTTGATATGCAATTTTAGGTATATACAAACTTGTTTTAAAAATTATTTTAAATAAGAAATTTCATGGCTACCATTTAGCCTAGTGTATTTAGAAGATTTTTGTTTAAAAATTAAATAATTAAAATACTTTTTGTTATAAGTTAAGTTCAACTTAAGTTTATGAATAAAATACTTGTTTATGTTTTTGATATGCAATTTTAGGATATACAAACTTGTTTTAAAATCTATTTTAAATGAGGTATTTCATACCTACCATTTATCCTAGTGTATTTATAAGATTTTTATTTTAAAATTAAATTATTAAAATAATTATTGCTATAATTTAAGTTCAACTTAAGTTTATGAGTAAAATACTTGTTTATGTTTTTGATATTCAATTTTATGTATTTACAAACTTGTTTTAAAAATTATTTTAAATGAGAAATTTCAAGCCTAACATTTAGCCTAGTGTATTTATTAAAATACTTTTTGCTATAAGTTAAGTTCAACTTAAGTTTATGAGTAAAATACTTGTTTAAGTGTTTTATATTCAATTTTAGGTATATATAAACTTGTTTTCAAAAGTATTTTAAATGAGATATTTCATGCCTAACATTTAGCCTAGTGTGTTTAGAAGATTTTTGTTCAAAAATTAAATTATTAAAATACTTTTTGCTATAATTTAAGTTCAACTTAAGTTTATGAGTAAAATACTTGTTTATGTGTTTGATATGCAATTTTAGGATATACAAACTTGTTTTAAAAAGTATTTTAAATAAGAAATTTCATGCCCATCATTTAGCCTAGTGTATTTAGAAGATTTTTGTTTAAAAATTAAATAATTAAAATACCTTTTTCTAAACGTTAAGTTCAACTTAAGTTTATGAGTAAAATACTTGTTTAAGTGTTTTATATTCAATTTTAGGTATATATAAACTTGTTTTCAAAAGTATTTTAAATGAGATATTTCATGCCTAACATTTAGCCTAGTGTGTTTAGAAGATTTTTTTTTGAAAATTAAATTATTAAAATACTTTTTGCTATAAGTTAAGTTCAACATAAGTTTATGAGTAAAATACTTGTTTAAGTGTTTTATATTC